>JANHFT010002196.1:735063-749871 GCA_032467955.1 Pseudoxenodon macrops | reverse complement strand
TTTCTCAAGCTCCTTGGGGCTGAGAAGAATTGCTGCAAAACTGAGTTTTCTGAAGTGGACCACTAGACTCCTAAACAGCTGAAAAAACTCACTTTTTTCCAGTGCCATTGTAACTTTGGTCACTAAATGAACTGTTGCAAGTCGAGGATTACCTGTACCTTCATTAAAGCAAAGCATTTTGTGAAGCTTCGCCTAGTGCTAAAATGCAGGACCAAACGCTACTCACACAGCATATATCAACATTTTAAATGTAACTTAATTCCACGAATCAACATTCTTTCTGCTGGATACTGTATTTAAAGACTCTCTGCTGGCCCATTTGTTAGAAAGAGTCATTTGGCTTTACTTTCTCCCTCCCTGACCTGAAGAAATTGAATTTTAAAAGAGTGGTTTGTTTTTTCCTTTCTCTCTCTCTCTCTAGAGTTCCTGTTTTATGCAGCATTCAGAAGGACCAAATCACTCAAACCTTCTCATGATTCTCTTAATCTACTTGCAGGCCCACTGAAGTTATGTCAGGCAGAAAAAAAATGCTCAGTATTATTTCTTTTAACTCTTCTTATTTCATCGGATGAACAGGGGAAAAAAGTGTTCCAGGAAGTGTTTTTTCAAAGATGAAGGGGGGGGAAACATATTTTGCTACAAGATGGTCGAAGATGTAACAACTTAGGTGAGGGAATAGAAGGGGAACTTACCAAATTTGCAGATGACACTAAGCTGGCAGGAATAGCTAACACCTTAGAAGATAGGCTCAAGATCCAGATTGATCTTGACAGATTTGAACGCTGGGCCCTATCTAACAAAATGAAATTCAAGGAAGAGGAAAGTAAAGTCCTACACTTAGGTAAAAAAAAAAGGTACACCTATAAACTGGGTGAAACCAGGCTTAATAGCAGTGACTATGATCTTGGAGTCTTAGTGGACAACCAGCTAAACATGAGTCAACAGTGTGTGGCGGCAGCCAAAAAAGCCAATGCAATCATAAATTGCATTAACAGAGGGATACAATCTAGATCAAGTGAGGTACTAATACAACTCTATAAAGCCTTAGTAAGACCACACCTAGAGTACTGCATCCAGTTTTGGTCAACACACTATAAAAAAGATGTTGAGACTCTAGAAAAAGTGCAGAGGAGAGTAACCAGGATGATTAAGGGACTGGAGACCAAAACATATGAAGAACGGTTACAGGAACTGGGCATAGATAGTCTAGTGAAGAGAAGGACCAGGGGAGACATGAGAGAAGTCTTCAAATATTTGAGGGGCTGTCACAGAGAGGAAGAGGTCAAGCTATTTTCCAGAGCACCTGACGGCCAGACAAGGAATAATGGATGGAAACTGATCAAAAAGATATTCAACATAGAAATAAGGAGGAACTTTCTGACAGTGAGACCATTCAACCAATGGAACAGAAGTTGCCTTCGAAAGTTGTGGGAGCTTCATCACTGGAGGCTTTTAAGAAGAGATTGGACTGCCATCTGTCACAAATGGTGTAGGGTCTCCTGCTTGAGTGGGGGTTGGACTAGGTGACATACAAGGTCCCTTCCCATTCTGTTAATCTGTTAAAATAGAATTGTGAGAATGACCTTGGAAGAAGGAAGGAGGGGCAGGAAAAGATTCTGCCTAAGGAACAATCAAAGAAAAGGGGGAGGAGCCCAGAACTGACTAATGGTCAGAGAAAGAAGATTAGCTTTTCAGGTGATTGAAAAAAAACCTGATGGTGGCAGATTTGTACTTTCAGACTTGCAAGATTATTGTCAGCATCCCTAGGAGACCAGACATGAAAAACAAAAAGATGAACTAATTCTACTTTATTGCAAGGCTACTTTAAAAAAAATCTTGCAAGTCTTTTCTCCTACCAACCTGCATCTCTTTCCTTTGTCTTCCAAGGCCATTCTCAACTCCCATTGCAAAAGTAGGTGGGATTCTGCAATCATCTCTGTAATGGGCTGCAGTCCCTCTGGCTTCCCATATTTTCACTAAATCCCAAGGAAGGACCAGAGGACCAAAGTTCTACTTTGATGGTTTTCCCATCCTTGTGCAGTTATCCTTCCCAAGAGGGAGTCCTCCCCTTGGGAAATATTTCTTCTTCCCAGGAGGATGGAGGAGAGCAGAGACAGAAGGAGATCATTTCCATTTCTTTGTCCACAAACACAGGGAAAATTTTCTAGCTTCATTTTGAAGGGATTCTAGACCTACATGTGAGAGATTGTGATGACCCAGGGCATGGCACAGAGATAACACAGGCAGCTGGCAGTTCAAACCGCCCCTTTATTGTTCCAAATTTCCACAAACGCTCCCACATTTCTGGCAAGTCCCAGAGCAAAGTGATCACACACACACACACAAACAAACACCCTCTGGCTGCAAACAGTCCAGCCCAACGTTGTGAGTACCAAGGCTGCAAAGCAAGAAATCTAGAAAGAATGCAAGGAATCCAGGAAAGTTCAAATGTCGGCACTTAACCCTCTAGGAGTTCATCATTTCTTCCCGACAAATGCCACTTCCCACAGAGTCTCCTTAAGGCTCAGTCCCCAGGTGTGCCTTGTAAAGAGGGGCAAGGAGCTTTTCTCCTGAGTAGTCGGGTCAGTCTGCTCTGTTCTCGCCTTCTCTCCACTCTCTGTGCTTGAGGATCAGGAGGGGTTGGTCCTTGCACATCGCTTGAGCTCTGTCTTTCATCTTCACTGCTTAGCCTCTCTTGGTCATTCTTCCCCAACTTTCTCCCTGCCTACAAGCCATCCCAATCCTGAAAGGACCTGGCATGACTTGGCCTGCTCCTCCCCACATTCCTCTGAAGCCAACAAAGCCACTCCCTCAATCTCCATCTGCTCCAGTTCCAGCTCATCTGCCTCTGCTGATTCAGACTCCAATGGGGGCATGACAGACACCCAGTTGGGGTTGTGGTTAAAGACATCAGGCCAGTGAGTTCTAGTTCCACCTTAGGAATGAAGCCAGCTGGGTGTCCTTGAGCCAGTCACTTTTTCCTTAGACCTAGAAATAATGCAATGGCAAACCACTTGCCAGGAAAACTTCAGGGATTCATCCAGGAAGCCACCAGGACTCAACTCTGACTTGAAGGAATGAAAAGGGATCCCTTTATTGTGTCCCTATAATACCTATCCAAAGTCATCTCTCTAATTCCAACTTTTGAGATTCAGCCCAAGCTGCTGCACATCCATAATCTCGGCCACAGCAAAGAAGACAGTGAGTAAAGAAATAAAATTACGGTTCTCTGCAAAATACTTCTCCTACTTCTCTTTTGCAAGTGAACAAAGCCTTGGAGTGGGTGGTGGATGGAAACATTTCTTTTTACGAAGCACTAGATTTGAAGTTCTGTCTCCACTGTTTTTTCTCTTCTTGAAATGGAAAGAGTTTCTGTCCACAGAATGAGTGGGAACATTTAAAAAATAATAATTCTGGTGGCAGTTTGTTTATCCTTACCTTGCTTTTACTACATGGTGATTAAAAGGGTTGTGGGGTGTTGTTGTTTTTTGCTATATTTTTAAAAGCCTTGGTACCTTGGCCAATTAGCCTTCCTATCTACCATCTTTTTTTTTTTTACTTGCAGCCACATTGTTCCTTCTGTATTAGATTGCCATGGAAACTATCTAGCCAATCGGGGATCATAAAAAAATGGGATGATGTCACGGTGCTATATATAAAAATCAGATTTGACTAGTGGTGATATCTTTTCAGACAAATAAATTGAATAGGGATGTATCTTTTTCTTCTCTTCCCAATGACAGTTTTGTTTTGATTTGTTTTGTTGGAAATGATCAACAAATTCTATTTCAGAGGGTATTTCATAACTTTTCATTTCCTTTTCCATTATGCCATTCTGTTCCTACAGCTAAGACTTTACTAAATGAGCTGGCTCTACTCAGTGGTGAAATCCATTTTTTTTTTACTACTGGTTCTGTGGGCGTGGCTTGGTAGGCATGGTGTTGCTTGGTGGCTTGGTGGGTGTGGCAGGGGAAGGATACTGCAAAATCCCCATTCCCATCCCACTCTGGGGCCAGACAGAGGTGGTGTTTGCCAGTTCTCCAAACTACTCAAAATTTCTGCTACCAGTTCTCCAGAACCTGTAAAAACCTGCTGAATTTCACCCCTGCTGTATACATATACAAAATATTTAGTAGACGTTTGTTCAATAAGTTATGAAAAGCTAATGTAAAGGCTTTATCACATGTAAATGCATGTCTTATAGACAGGGAAGAAATGTCACTAATTTTTTTCTCACAATTCCATAAAAAAGAAACATTATCATTTTGGTGATACATTCCAATATTTGTGCTCATTGTTAGCATACTTTTTCAATATTTTCCTGTGAAAATTTTAGAAGGGTTTATTTATGTGGTTTGTTTATTTATTTATATGGTTGGAGAAGAAATTTGGGTAGAATTGAATGTGGATTTACTGACTGTACACTTCCAAAATCTATATATAAATTAAAAGTTGAAATTTGTTTATAGTTTTAAACAAAACAAAACAAACAATAAGCATATAATAAACAGAAATGTAAAGAATTAGGAAAATGTACAAAAATGGGCATTATGTTTATATTTGAAATATTTTTATTGAACATAAAATTTGAGACAAAAATAAAAGCAAGGCTTAACAACTCATTTGCGCTATGAAAGTTACTGAAAATATTTATAATGGGAAAAGGACATGCACAACAGTTTAGAAGAATAAAATGAAATGTACCAGCTTCTTAAATACTTTTTTCTAATTTTTAAAATATCTCAATCTCAATATTCAGTGGTTTAAACCTTAGCTGCCATGAACACAAGGAGGAACAGCTTAAATGTTAAGTGTAGATATGTCCTTACACAAGCTCTACTAAAATGTGTTTAGGGCTTTTGTATGACTTTCAGCACAATCATATTTATGTTTACTTAGAAATCAATTCTACAGAGGTCAATGGATTTAGTTTCAAGTCAATGTAAGGATCTCACATAAGCTTCTAATAGTAGAGAACATGATTTTTTTTATCCCAGAAGATGCTTTGCTGGCTATTTGCTAGTGATGAAATAGTTATGTAACTCTAAAGACTTTGACAAATCAGAATTACATAATCCACAACTGGGCAATGAAAATTGTCAAAGATTGGCAAATTATAATTTAATTCCCAAATATCACTTTCTCTCTCTCTAGTGTTCTATCTTGAAATTTTTGAGTAGGAAAAAAATTGAGTCATATTTAATCCTGAAAATGAATTGCAGATCATTTCTTACAAATACCATAACTAGTCTATGATTTAATTAGATAATTATAAGACATGAGACTATTATATGCAACTAGCCTCCAATTAAATAAGCATGTAAGTGAATAAACTATCACAAACAAATGTCCAGAGACATTTAGGTGAATTTCACAACTGAACACATATGCTTGATATAAATCAGAAAGTTTATATAACTATATGCTATATCAAAATTTATATTTTTGAGCTGAAGAAAATGTTTTTAATATATATATTATCTATCCCTTGTGCATAAATAAACAATAATCAAGAGCTATTCTGTGAAAAAAATGTTTTATTTTTAAAATGAGCATCCAGAGAAAACCCCTTTGAAAGAGTGATGTAAAAACAGTGTCACACAAAGAAAACCGACCATTAAACATTGCAGGATTTAAAATTTGAAAATAAACATCATTCTAAATGTGTAAAGCAAATGAAGTAATGGGAAAAAACAATAGTAGCAGTAATTGCTAAGAAAAAAGGCTATCACAGCAATAGAAACTAATTTAGACAACAGAATCATGCATTTCTTCCTTTTTAAAAATTGATTCATTAGTTGAATTCCTATATTTATTTATTCACAAGAGCAATTAAGAACAATTAAAGCAATCTCTTTCACTGTTCAAGATGCTTTAATCGTGCTGTTTGTAAAATAAGCCTTGTTGCTGACATATTTATCATCAAGGTTAAATGGATATATTGCCTAATGTAATGAAAGAGGAAGCTATAATTTCAAATCAATAGTCTTAAATTCAGATTGCTCTAATGAGATTTGAAGAGTAAAAAGACTGTTCTTCAAAGAAGTAAATTAGCTTGCTGGGTATGTTCAAGATGAAATAGTCCTTAGGCCTGGTACATGCAGGCGTGACCTTACCTGCTCTGCATGGAGTCTGTCTCCCAAGTTCTGCTCTCCAACCAACACAGTGCAGGGCCAGGCAGCTTCACAACAGGTTCCTTTATTCTAATTATTTTACCAATGCATGAAGAGACTCCATCTTCTGAGAAGTTTCATGCTACAACCCAAGCACCCCCCCAAAAAAGGGGGGAGGGAAGGAATTAGGAGGAAAATGGAAATTAAACTTTGCAAGTTTTCTCCAATCTATCTACATATGTATATCAGGGGTGGGTTCTAACTTACCTCGCCGGCGGTTCACTGCCTCCTGCACCTTGTGTGCGCACGCATGCACAGTAGAAAAAAGCCCCGAAAAATTCCCCCCCAAAAAGTCCAAAAACAAGATGGTGATGCATGTGCAGTGCTGGAAACTCGGCTTCTGCGCATGCACAAAAGAAAATTTTTTTTGCTGCACTAAGAGCACAGTGGCATAATTCTTAAATAAATGAAGTTTAGTATGACAAGGATTCTTCCAAGAGCTGGTTGCCCGGTCAAACTGAGCAATCATGAGAGAAGGCCCTTAGTAAGAGAGGTGACCAAGAATCCAATGGTCATTCTGACTGAGCTCCAGAGATCCTGTGTGAAAATGGACAGATTTCCAGAAGGATAATAATCACTGTTTTCACTTCATCATTATTAAGTTGTTGGTTGTTGTTTCCTTGTGCTGCTGCATCCTCAGCTCCTAAGTAAGCTGGTGGTAAATCAGCATACCTGTTGACTGACAAGGGGCAATATTAGTAGCTGCGAAACTGAATGTGTGTCCTTGTTTGTTGCAATGATTGTTGGACGATCAGGGACAAAAATAGCCAGGAAACAATTGAAGTCTGAGAAATGGGCCCCTTGCCAATCAACAGGACTTGCTGATTTATCACCAGCTTACTAGGTACTTAGGAGCCGAGGGTGCAGCAGCACAAGGAAACAACAACCAACGACTTAATAATGACGAAGTGAAAACAGTGATTATTGTCTGTCTGGAAATCTGTCCATTTTCACACAGGATATCTGGAGCTCAGTCAGAATGACCATTGGATTCTTGGTCACCTCTCTTACTAAGGCCCTTCTCTCATGATTGCTCAGTTTGACCGGCCATCAGCACTCCAGTTAACAACTAAAACCAGGCACTATAAAAATACTATGCACGAAACAGCCCAGTGCACACATAGATACAGAAGTTCCCTGAGGATGGGCACCTGTACAAGTCTGAAAGATGGAAGATTAAATATCTGATCCTAGTGACTGACTCAGATTGGATCCTTTTTAGTTTCTACATATAATTTCCCAGTGAAAACTCCACAATAGTGAGAAGGTTTAATTTTTATAGTGGGTGTTTACAGTGGGTGTTGATACCATCATTAATTTTGTTGTCATCATCATTATCATCATACATGGCAAGTCATACTAGTATATTAACTATTTTTAGGCAGAGCATGCTTAAGTTTGAGAACCCCAATATTTAAATTATTAAGTATTTATGATAGATTTAATTAATGTAGAATGCTTGGAATTATATAACTCTTCTGCATCTATTACTTAGTATCTGCTTAGTTTTACACGTTACTGAGTTTATTGCCTTTTCTACTGATCCAGAGAAAAGTTGGAATATAAATTTGAGCTTTAGTGAAAATCACAGCAGGATCTAAGTGTCCGTTCAATGTTTCTGGGGTCAGAAGAAACAAATCAATGGCAAAATATGACACTAAACCCTCATAAAAATGAGGTGAAGAGGGTAACAATGAAACCAATTTCAAAATTGAATTGCTGCGGCAGAAGACACACAATCTGCTAATAGTTCAGTAAGAGAAAAGCAGGGCTATCTTTTCCATTTATTTATTTATGTCATTTTGTAAACAAATAAATGCACATCAATGGTTAGGAAATGTTTCTTTATTTGACCAACACTATTAAATACTAAAATAAAAATGCAGTCAGCACTTGAGGATGACAAAAGATTGTAAACATAGCTTGCAATGCAGCAATAGTGAAAGAGTCAGGAAACATAAGATAAGGGGAAGAGAGGGTGAATTGTGCACATAGCAATTGAAAAAGGGCTCCCAACTGGCACTTCTATATTTAGAAACTCAATGGATCATTTAGCATTAACATCAATCAGTCTTATAGAATAGTGCCCCTGCACGTTTTAGATCAATGCTCAATCGTATTACAACAGGATGAATCACTAACTGCATTTAAGAGCAACAATTGGATATTGATATATTATTCAATATCTAAAATTTATTTATTTGTACTTCATATTTCTTAACCACCTATCTCGCTCGGAAAATGAAGTTGTGTATCCTGTCTTTTCCTGCCTCTACAATGTGACCGCCAGGACTCAGGAATCCTATTGCCAATGTGCAAAAGCATTTTGCTAACAGTGGAAATTTGCTTCTGTCTGTAATGGTGGCCTCAAAGCTGTGTTTACACTATTGTACTAGCACACTGCAGTAGGCAGGGCAGGGGGTTCAGCTGGGCAGCCCATAGGAGTTACACCCTTTCCTTTATTGTCCCAAGCAACAACTTTTGTTGCCATTACATTGCACTTTCATATTTTGCTTAAGTATAATGGTGTACCTATGCACTATTAATCACTGGTTGTGCATAGTAATAACATACACACAGCATACAGTATTCCTATCACTATGATGTGTAATGAAAAATAGATACATGTCCTAAAGCAAATAATAATGAAACAGAATAGAAACGATAAGAATCAATAAATATTCATAAAACTCATATTGGTCACTGAAACAGAATACTGACATTGACTCAAAATGCAAATCTAATTTAACTATATATGATGCACAGTCCTTATTTAATTGCTCTCCATCACAACCTGGATGTAATTATATTAAACACTCTTGCAACTCATTATCCCTTTTGAGCTTTATAGTTTATATTATTATTGTCAAATGTAGGAGGTGAGACAGTTCTCTGTGTGCCTGCTTCAGTTTTTTTTCCTGTCTCATCAATTAATTCAAATATGATGCAGAGGTCTATTCTATTTACTGTTTGCAAGGAACAGGTATATATACATTTTTCTTTCTAATGCATTAGTGGTGGGTATTGTCCTGATAACAAAACCAATAGTAAATTGGTATTAGCTAAGATAATAAAATTTGGGCTTCAACTATCCAGATGACTCCTAGATGGCAACAAAGAAAATCAGGTAATTCTCTTGTTGCCATTGGGGGCCATCCCAATGTAGCCCATGGCCATCTGACCCCACTTATAAGGACCTATTTCTTATCTCTTTTCTATAAAAACTTCATACTTAAAGTGTTATGCTTAAAAGTATATACAGACTATATTGTGAATTACATATTTGACCTAAAGTTCCTTTGAACATTTTAGCATTTTCATTTGTGAGGTCTGTGAAATGCAGCAATAGGTTGCTTCCATAAAGCTTTTTTCCTCTCTGATATTTCTCTAAAATAGTTTAAAAATGACTCACGTCATCTTCAGAATACTAGAAACTCTCTGAAAACTGCATGAGCCAATCCACCGATCCAGATGACCAAAAGGGAGTATATAAACAAATAAATAAAGTTTATGAAGTCAGAAAAATCTCTACATCTTCATTTCATAAACATTTAATAAAACTAGTGCCCTTTACCAACCACATTTTTGCAAGAAAAAAAGAATTGTTTACAGAAACCTGATATTCCACCAATATTTAAAAATCCTATTGACATCTGTAAAGGTGGCACAATAGTTCAACACTCTGAAATTAACTTTCCCTAGCACTGCTAACCAGTAGTGGCTGAAGGCTGCAGCAGCCCCTGAAGTATAGAAAATGGGCCCATCAAATTAAAGTAAAACGTGCGTGTGTGTGTATGTGTAGCCTTTGAGCCATTCAGAACAACTCTCTAAGGATTAGATTTAATGATTACATGACTATCTAAATGTCAAAGTTGGATTGCAGTTATCCAGTCATCAGCAGTTGGAAATAGAAATCAGGATCTGAGGTCAAACTAGAAGACAGAATCAAAGACCAGAAACATAAGAGAAACTGGAACTTGTTTATCCCAGTAAAATTCCACTTCAGCAGGAAGACTTTTTATACTCTTTCCTGCCTGCAAAGAGCCAAAAACCAATGTGAAATCAAGATAGTTCACTGAAAAGCTGTAATGATAACATTTACTACATAGGCCAGTTTCTGATACTTATTTCTTAATATTAATAGCTGCTAACAATTAGGAGAAAAACCATATCCCATTGAATATCTTAATATCTGAAGGTAAAACCATATATCGGGTACTCACATTTGAATTGGACATTTCTTTGTCATGGAGTAGTTGTTTTCACATATACAGAACAAACCACTTTGTATTTACTCAGGAGTAAAGTCCTGCTGAACTTTGCATTATAATTAAACATAAAATCTATAGAAACAGAATAATTTAGGGAACAGAGCAGGAATGGGTGCTGTGACCTTCTTATTGTTTTTTACAACTGTAAGCAGCAGTAACTAGAATTAGCAGCAATAATAGCCTGGAAGAGATACTTCCATAACATCCGGAGCATTATAAATACTCAGTCCCTTACATGAAACAGAGAGAAAGGGCATATAAGTACCTCAGCTTAGCTTTTGTATATCTAAAGGATATACTCCTCAGTTTTTACTATTTGATGTATGCATCAGAGGTGGGTTCTGAATCTTTTACTGCCAGTTTGCTCAGAGTTGTACCTCGAGTGCACGCGCAACACGCGCGAGCGAGCACACAAGCAGCAGTCAAAAACTAGCTTCTACGCATGCACAGAAGCAAAAATTAGGTACTGTGCATGCGTAAATCCAAGATGGCGGTGCCCACAGAGCCACCGATAAAACCAGCTCTGTGACGTCATCGTGGAGGTAGGTAGTAATACCTACTCTATAGAAATGGATAGAAACGGTAGGAACCCACCTCTGGTATGCATCCTGTTTGCGGTTGTTACTATTGTAATTATTATTACATTTTTATTCTTTTTTAATGGTCATCCAATAATAATTGTGTCCTATTAATTGATAGAATTACATCTTTTTTGCTTATGTAAAAGACTAAGTAAACAGTTATTAAGAATAATATGTTCATATCTTGTGAAATTGTGATATTTAAAGTAGGCAGACAAAATGCCATTCAGTCTTAGGCTATATACCAATCATAAGATTGTTTCTTTTTTAGATATTGCTTACATACTAAATTTTTAAAGACATGTAGAAATTCATATTCCAAATGTAAATCTGAGCTTATTACTACATCCAACAGTTATGTGGAAAGCATAAGTATTGTTAGCAACTTTATTCCACAATAAAGTACTGGCTTGTTTATTCAGATATATTTTGGAACCGCCAATGGTGCAACAGAGGATTATGTAATCTACAGGCTATGAAGGCCCAGAACACGGTATAATATTACATATTATAATTCTAACATATTACCTGCACACATAAACATATTTTATTGCTTAAATTAGTGAGTCCTTAGAACATTATGGAGATTAGCACTGTGTTTATATGACATTGAATATGTTGCTCTTATTTCTTTTGGTGTCTCACATTGTATGCTGATCTTTGATTATAATATTTTTTTTTATTTTTAAACAAAACTATTCATGGAAAGTGCCTACTGCCTGAAGCTATAATTTTAGCAGATTTACAGGTACCGTGTTTGTGATACAAGCAGTAAGAGACGCAATCGGCTCAGCAGAGCTTTCAGAGTACATTACACAACCTATAATTCAGTTGAAGTAGTGCCACGAATCCTTTATAATATATACACTATACAAAATTCTCTGATTTGTGCTGGCAGGAAGTTTCTGGAAATTGTAATGAAACCTGCACCAAGCTTCCATTTGAGTGAGAACACCAAAATAACTTTAGTATGGATGAGCTTTAGATTTGGCCATCAGGGAAAAGTTAGAATATGTGGTTAAAGATAATAAACAAAACAGTTTATCTCTTTCTGTTGATTTTCAATGTAAGACTCAAATATAGTTCTTTGTTTCATGGAGTTTTGTTGTAACAATGAACCATGTAACTAAATCTCAAATTGTTCTTCATTTTTGTTAGATGTTTGATTTGACATGGAATCCTTTCCATAACATTTTAAAAGTAAGGGTCAGGAAGCAGATCTATGATTGCAGCCTTTAAGCAACACAGTATTGTATGTTACTATCATATCTAACAGATCACTAGAACATATGGGTTATTTGAATTCTTGGTACAAGAGATATGTTCCTTAAGATTTCTATGACTTGATATTGTATTGCATAGGGCCATTTGTTTTTCAGGTAATAATTGTTGTTCTGTGGCATTCACACAACCCACTTCACAGAAACATATATATATATAAATCAGTTTTCCAATGAATAGCCTATGTCATACTGTGGAATACGTGAAATCAAACTCTCATTGTTCCATTCAAGCTAAAATGCTTTGTAGAATTTACCCAACTGTACATAAGGAAAAAACAATAATTGAAAGAGGGAGAAGTGAAAGAGATATTCTCATTGACAAATCTGTCTTCTAAAAAAGAAACAGAGAGACCACTATTCTCACAATTTTCAATTTTCTTACATAATTCATGGGTGGATAGAATGTTACATTTAATCCAAACTATGTGCAATGAGGAACATATTTTAACTCCAGTAAGTCAAGATGGGGGAAAACATTAACCCTGCCAGTTGTTTTTGCATCTTTTTCCTTCCAGAAAAAAATGTTGGAGAGAAAAAATGGCCCTCTTTTGGCAGTTATATGTTTTTGATATTTCCTGATGCTTAATAAATAAAAATTAAACTATATTTTTGTTAGCCTAAATGAGTAGCCTTAAGTGCTTGTTCTGATATAGGGATTGATGGGGAATACTTTGGGTGCAAACAAAACTATTAATAATCTATTTGGTTACTCAGAGTTGACACCAAATTGATGTCACATAATCACTCACTCAATCAATCAATCAATCAATCAATCAATTAATTTTCCAACAGGAAGACCATGCTTTGAGAGATCCCATCTACCCAGTGAAGAGAGGGGCAGAAAAGCATCCAAGATCAAAGTTTTCTCGGCTATTGTCAGCTAAGTATTATCTAAAGATCTTGATTAAACCAATGTGGAATTGTGAAGTTACATATAAAGTTTAAATCCTAAAATAGACACACAAATTACGACAGTGAAGTAAGCTTCATTAGTGTAATCAGGGAAATAGTGAATCATTGAACAGTACAATAATTAAAGTCATACAATGATTCACTGTTTTTATTATATTCCAATCATTTTAGATCAGTTATTAATGAAGAAGGAAGGACAGGATCTGAAAATCTGTATATTTGCTTTGACTATATGGCAAATAAATATTATAGAAATATCTCAAAGTCAAACTCTTAGAGAAGCTGAAATTTATGTTCTAGCAGTATTACAAATTACATCATCACACTTCCTTTATGATTCCCATGACAAGCTCCACTGGCTATTGGTAAACGTCTGGTGCAGTTCAAGATCATGGTTACTGCCTATAGATCTATATTTCATTTGAGCATGTTTTTCAAGATCGATTCTTGACTTAAAGAACTAAACATGATGCATTTCAGAAGTACACATCTAAATTCTGTTGCTGCTACATGGATGACATATTTGTCATCATCAAGAGAAATGAACTTAAAGATTTTCATATCATACTGAACTCCAACTTCCTGGACATACAGTTTGCAATGGAAGAAGAAACAGCAAGGTCTTTTTAGATATACTTGTCAACAGTATAGAAGCCTAGAAACCACAGTTTATCACAAGGACACCAACACTCCAACCATTCTGAATTTCAACAGCAACTATCCACTGTCACACAAACCGAGTTGCATCAGAACACTATATGGTATGGTGAGTACCCACTGTAGTACCCAGCAAATGAAACAGCTGGAGAACAGGTACCTGTGTGAACAATTCAAGCAGAATGGGTACCCACAATCATTCATCACAAGATGTCTGCACAACACGGTGGGGAGAGAAAGGAAGAAACAAGGTACAAGATCTATCACATGGCACACTCTGCCATATAACCATGCTGACTGTATCAAACACAAGACCAATGGCTCACATCCCTACAACCACAACAACCCAATAACCAACAATTGACAATCCCAACAACCCAACAACCCCAATACCCCAATATCTGCATGCATGCCCCCAAGATCATCCAGGTTCACCATTACAGACCTTAAGTGCAAATTACTCAATGCAAGAAGCCTCACAAATAAAATGCCAGAATTTCTTCTTCTACTAAATACGGCTCAATTTGACCTAATATTTGTTTGTGAAACGTGGTTGAACAATCCTTTCCAGACTCTATTATCACTATAAGTAAATACCATGTCCACTGGTCTGACTGTGAAATCCGAAGAGGATGTGGTTACTATCTTCTACAAAAAGTCCCTAGATCTGAAAAATATTCAAGTAACACAAGAGCTTGTTCTTCCTGAGACCATTATCTGCGATCTATCACTAAATACCACAATTTGCTTCCTATTATGTTACAGCGCCCCTGATTATGACATTGAACATGCAAGCAAATGAACTACATTACTAATGTGGGCAGCCTCATGCCCATATCCCATTATCTTTCTTTAAAAAAAAAAACTTTATTACATTTTAAACATTTAAAAAGAAAACATACATTTTCATTTTCACGACTGTTTAACATCG
>JANHFT010002196.1:716015-734963 GCA_032467955.1 Pseudoxenodon macrops | reverse complement strand
TCAGGAAATTTCTCCTTAGTTCTGAGTTGCTTCTCTCCTTGATTAGTTTCCACCCATTGCTTCTTGTCCTATCCTCATGTGCTTTGGAGAATAGTTTGACTCCCTCTTCTTTGTGGCAACCTCTGAGATATTGGAACACTATCATGTTCCAATATTATCATGATAAACTATCATGTATCCCCTAGTCCTTCTTTTCATTAAACTAGACATATCCAGTTCCTGCAACCGTTCTTCATATTTCACAGATATTCATATTTCACAGAAAAGCGACATAGAATCTAGAATTACCTGTTCTCTGTAGGAGCTCCCTTTTCTGTTCCATGTACCCAAAGTGGGTCTTTTTTTCCCGATTTTCCAAAAATGTGTTATATCCTTTTTACTTTAGAAGATTTTTTTTGGGGGGGGGAGGAGGAAGGAATATCTGAGTAAAGTCTGGGATTATGCATAGTATTATATTATAATGGTTGCTTGTTTTGTAAGTATTATTGTATTATATTTTTTGTATATTACATATGCAATAATTGAAATGGTATAAAAGTTTTACAAATAAAATATGTAACAAAAATTCATAGTTTATAAGAGTTTCCAGCAAATATTGCTGAACCTAAATATTAAAACTTTAAAAAATGGATTTCAACTGCCCTTATCTTCATCCAAGATTAACTGCATGACAAATCTGAACTTTTAAGAACAAATTATTTTGAATTTATGGGAGTGCATTGAAAGGTCACTTTGCTTGTTATAGTAATGACAATGGATGTGCAAATTTCTCTAGTTTTGTCATATAAACTAGCCTAGAAAATTTCTCTCACTGAAACATTCAAACAAGTAATTCAACATTTAAAGTAATAATATCTGGTCTTGAAAAGTGTTAATTGTGTGGAATTAGTCTGAATATCTTTTCTTCAGCCATTTTTAGGGCAGAAATGTTTGATCAACCATTATTTAATTCTACTCATTTCTAGGGTAAACAATCAACCAATCCAGAATTTCAAAGGCTAGGTTTACAATCTACCTAGTTTCTGAGCTATAATGCCCAGACCATCAACAAAACATCTGTGATTGAACTCTTGCCTCACTGAACATACTTTCTCATTACATTACATTGGCACTTGGTGCTGCTGTTGTTGGTCCAAATCACTCATGTAAATCTAATTCCTGAAATGGAAAAATATTCTACTCTGTTCAAATGCCAAGAACACTGATGAAAGAATGGTGGCTCAGAGCCTATTTAGCTACCAAAAAGTTCAAACAATTTGGTGCTATCCATTAGCCTTGTAGTCTGAGAATCTGAAGAGCTGAAATACCCATCGGGGAAGGGTGCCAGATTAAACGAAAATGGACAAATCAAATAAAGTGAGGGATTTTCTTTTTCAGCAGAATTCTACATATTGAAAACTACAACTTTTCAACATGCAATTTATAAAGAAAATATGTCCAGTAATCACTTCTTAAAATTGCATTTTACCATAATATAATTACTTTATATGATACCTTTTCTATTCCATGAAGAAGACCCTTTTTCCTAATCATACTTAATGTCTTGCCATTTTCAGAAAGGTTATAATGATGTGCCCATCTGTAAGAGGAAAATATATTCCCCATGTTTTACTATGATATCCATTTTGAGCCGTGGTGGTACAGTGGTTAGAATGCAGTACTGCACGCTACTTCTACTGACTGCCGGCTACCTGCAATTTGGCAGTTCAAATCTCACCAGGCTCAACATTGACTCAGCTTTCCATCCTTCCAAGGTCGGTAAAATGAGGGCCTAGATTGTTGGGGGCAATATGCTGACTCTGTAAACTGCTTAGAAAAGACTGTAAAGCACTGTGAAGTGGTACATAAGTCTCAGTGCTATTGCTATTGCTCTTTTTTCCCCAAGCATGGCAATATAGGTAGTCCTAGACTTATGGCCACAACTAACCCCAGAATTTCTGTTGCTAAATGAAACATTTGCTAACTGAATTTTGCCTGTTTTACAACTTTTCTTGCCACAGTTGTTAAGTGAATCACTGCAGTTGTTAAGTTAGTAAAATGGTTGTTAAGTGAATCTGGATTCTCCATTGATTTTGCTTGTAAGGAAGTTGCAAAAACATGACCTTGGAACATAGCAACAGTCTTAAATATGAATCAGTTGCCAAACATCCGAATGTTGATTACATGACGATGGAAACATTGCAATGGTCATAAGTGTGAAAAACAATCACTTTTTCAGTGCCGTTGTAACTTTGAACAGTTATTAAATGAACTGTTATAAGTTGACGACTACCTGTTTGACATGTTCTTCATCAACCATACTGGATGAGTAGGATAAACCCTTCATATTAGCTGACTTGTTTCTACAAATCTCCAAAGGGATTGCTACATTTTTTTGATTTGTAGTTTTACAAGATGATTATCAGCTTAGTTTTGATTATTTTGATGTATGCTGCCTGGATAAGGAATAAGTTACTTCATTAATTCTCAAATAATTTTATATTGGACTTTCTTCTTTTTTATCTGATTATGCAGGATTCTGGATATCTAGATATTGACCATAAATAATAAGTATTAGTAATACTACCCTTGCATTTTGTTTTATTTTCTAACTTACGTGTTTATAAGAAATCTCCCTTGCATTTTGGTTTACTTTCTAATTTATGTCTTTATAAGAAATCTCCCAGTTGAGAAGCAATCCAATCAACATTTTTGAATATCTTACTATAAGTTACTTATTCAACTGCCAGTGCTTGAACATGACTAGAATTAGGTTGCATATGTTATCTTCGATCCTGGCTGAAGCAAATCACTTTGCTGAACAGGTTTTTTTTCCAACCTAAGAAGAGAACTTAATGATGAGTTGGCATATTATTGTATTATATTGTCAGCACTATCTGCTTTGAGACTTGATAAAAATCCTGGCTGAACTAATGCAGAAGGTTTGGGATCTCGATATCCAAAATGAGAGTGTCAAGGTTCCAATTACTTTTGTAGCACAATCACTCATCCTACCTGATTGTCCCTAGATATTTCTTTTAACATCTTACATGTGCCACATAGGAGACTATTTACTTTGGCCCAAATTGGCGTAACTACAGTACCTAGTAGTTTGATATGTAAGCGTTTCATATGAAAGCCAAACTTGTTTTCTCTTCACATTTGGAAGTAGGATCTGTCTCATGCGTGCTATTACAATGTCCATTGTACATTCAGGGACAATCAAGTTTAATACTTCCAATTGTAAATAACTCTAATTGCCTTTGCAATCAGAAGACTGTTACCCTTCTTTTGGGTTTTCACTCTTCAGAAATCTCTAAGGCTGTAAAATTCTTATAATAGCTATAGCAGCTAAAAACCATGTAATTCTTCCTTCATTCTACTAAATTGTTAGCCGTGAATTGTTTTGGGATTTTATTGCAACTTTTTTTTTTATTTGTTATATTTATGCTGGTTTTTTATTGGGGTTGGTCTTATTAAAAATACATTGATAGATGATTGCTGTTTCTGGTTAAATTTGGGGTTGTATTCCATGTTTGCCCACCAGTAGTATTAAAATCTCATGTTCCAAAAGTTTTTACCTAGTGATAGATAAATTTGCATAGACAGGTTCAACAAACTTTTATTAAACAATACTTCATTTACAAGAATATTGCACAAATGTATCATGTAGAATACATTCTAAAATATCAGTTATGTTTACAAGCATCACTTGAAGGACACAGATAAGCAAAAGGGGAACAAGACCCTTTTAGAAAGTACTTCAGATAATCCTACCATGTAAGCTTCTGTTCATTATGATTTGTTATCTCTTAACATTGCCCAGAGACAAACAGATTTATCCTTTGCAATGCACCCAGTGTCTATATCAATATGTTGATGACACCCTGCTATTTGACTTGCTGAGTTAAGTGATGCTGTGACTTTCCTTTAGAGTGCTTAGAAGCTGTTAAGGGCTGAAAGGGGACCAACAGGCTGAAACTGAACTTTGGGAAGATGTAATGGATCTAGGTTTGGGGTTCTTTGGCTTATGGAGAATTGTGACATTTGGACTTGGATGTGGTGCCCCAGACAAAACTTTTTTTTTCCTGGATTCATGACTCCTGCTTATGAAAGCTTATGCCTTCCCTAGATCAACAATCCCTGCCTACAGCCACCCATCCACATTCTAATGACCTCCTGTCTTGACTTTTGCAATGTGCTTTACATGGAGCTGCCTTGAAAAGTTTCCAGAACCTTCAATTGGTTCAAAATGTGATGGTCCACATGCTTTTGTGCAGGTCTAGATGTGCACATGTTTCATGTCTCCTGCGGGGGCTGCATTAGCTGCTGATTTGCTTTCAGATCCAATTCAAGATGCTGGTTGTCACCTTCAAAGCCCTACATGATTTGTGATCAGGTTATTTGTTGACTGACTATCTTTTCCCATTCACAACCTCCCAATCCGTGAGAGTAGAGGGGCATAGAATACTAGTCCCATCTAACTGGAACAAGAAGAAGGTCATTCTCTATGATAGCTTCTCCCAGTGAAACACCATCCCTGTAGAGATAAGATTGCCCTCCTATTCTGACACTCTTTTGCATCATTCTGAAGACCTGATTTTGCCAACAAATCTGGGGACCTGAGAATGGGATGGTACTTATCAAATGGCTCTTTAATTGTTCTTCCCATGACGGGGAGTTTTTTTTTTGCTTTTTATTGTTTGTAGATTGGGTTTTATCTTTGTAAGCTGCCCAGAGTCATTGAGAGAGAGATGGGCAGCCATATAAAGTTTCATAAATAAATACATGTTTGGTTTTATTTATTTTTTAATTAAAAATGTGTATATTATGACAGGCAGTACTTATATTTCCCACAGCTAGGTCTGAAATTTTTTAAAAACTGGTTTCACTATTGTAAATAAATTCCCAGTATTAGGCTTTATATAATACACCCTACTTATTGGCACAAGTTATGTTGTATATTTTTTAACAGTCATTGTTTAAAAGGAAGAAAATATTTTCCATCTCAGCTGCCTATGTTTTTGATATCTTATTTCAGTCCCTAGATGACTCCTTATACTTAGTCAAGAATCTTATAACACATTCTGCACTTTTGTCATTATGTGATTAAAGGTGCTTAATAAATTAATTTGGACAGCATGCCATGACTATTCTTCTTAAACAAAGAGTGTTCAAGAAAGGTAGGCATGTTAACGCTGATCAGAAATGCAAATGTGGCATTTGTTCATTGAACAGGAAGGTCTCTGCACTAGGCAACACCAGAAGAGCTGCCAATTACAATGCATCGCCAGTTCCAAAAAATTTCATCCATTATTTCACTTGAAATGGCATTTACTCTTTATTTTTTATAAGTGGTTTTGCTTCAGCAACCAGCACCCAAATGCCAGCTCTGAGCAAGCTTTGTTTTGAGCAAAGTTTACTATTTTTACAAATGACATTAAGGGACTATATTCACTTTTTCTCCATCATGCACTTTTCTTTTTAACATCATTAGATCTGTCAGTGTTAGAGCTATTAGTAAAGCATTCGAGTAAATAAATAATATTCGTTAGAACATATTTCTGTTTTATATTGTCACATACCCTATGAATGGAATGGAATTCTAATTGGCATCAATGTAAATAAATTATGTATTAAAACTAAGGACTTAATCATTTGAAAATGAAATGTTTGTGGCCATAGAATAAATAAGAATTTTATAAAATATAATTTTTTATAAAATAAGAATGATCAATAAACATGTTTTAAACCCTAAAAATAATGGCCTGAATATAACTTGGCCTAAGATTGTGACTTAAGAAACTTAAGGCTAAGATATCTTGGCCTAAGAGTTGAGGGTATGAATTCACATGCTATGACATGAGTACTATTTTCATTTAGGATTTTATATTGATGTTTTAGAGAAAATAATATTTTGATACATGAGCAAGATAGAAAGGACTGTAAAATGAATATATGCAAAACTGACACATAATTGGAATTAGTATTAACAATCACACTGCCCTGAAGCTAAACTATGCAACATCCTGCATTTGCACTGTTCTCTGCCTTCACTTCTTCTGATATATCTACTATTCATTTGGGAGAGAATGTGTAGGATACATCCAAGCCTTTATTTAAGACTGTATTTCAAGTAGGAAAGGTAATAAAAGACATATATAATCCTTGTTTCAGTCTCCAATATTAACTTCTGTTTTTAAACATTTGTCTTCGTCTCTTCTTTCTCTTACATTAATTTTCCTTTATGTAAAAGTAAATATAAAATCTACTTTCACTTGAGATCATGACTACATATCTAGGTGGTTTCCTTACCATCAATACAAACGTTGTTGTGATTGTGTTCTTCTGGAATTTCTCCCTTTTTTTCTTTAATTTCACATTCTATCCTATAGTCGTAGGATTTCCCCATGCGTTTCCATCCAGAAAGTAACCAGATCCCATCCTCCTTAGCCTTTTAATAACAACTGAGGTTGACTAGGTAGTGCCACCTCCTGGACTCTATATTAGCTCATATATAAACAACTTGGATCTGAAATTGTCTGGTTGGGTTCTGCAACCCAACAAGACAGATTCAGACTTCAGAGAATTTTATATATGACATTGGTGACAAGGTTGTTATAAGACAAAAAGAAAATATATATATCTACAATAGAGGAGTGGATTTTGAAATTAATGGAACTAACTGAAAATTGACATTTTGCTTAGAGACAGTAATTTGATTAAATTTCAGGTGACCTGGAAATTATTGTTAAATTTCTTACAAGTTAAAGAAAAGAATCAACTTTTGACTTTAGGTTTTGAAAATTAAACCAGATTTGACTAGAGAAATATTGTAGTTTTTTAAATATAAGGTTATTCACATTTGATAATTTACTATGTTTTATATGAAGTTAAAAGAAGAATATTTTATGAATACTGTTTTTGCATACTGATTATTTGTATTTTAAGATACTTTATAGATGGATGGTTTGCTTAAAGTTAGAGAGAAGTGGTTGTTTTGCTATTATCTCTGTATTAAATAAAGTTGATATTGTTAATTTTTGATGTATATTTTTGTCACTTTTAATTGTTTTGTTATTTCTTTTTTTTCCTTTATGTTAGTTTGTATTTTAATGTTTGATGTTGAAACTTAATAAAGATATTACAAAAAAACACAACCAAAAGACAAAACCTTGATCTGCAACTTGACTAACTCCTTATGATTCTGGTGCCTGAAGGCTGTTAGGGTTTGGATGAGACAGAACAGCCTAAATTGAACAGCCTAGCTCAGCATAAATGGATTCCTCCATTGCCAGAATGGAAAATCCTTTTCTCAATAGAGATGGAGACCTCAGACACAACTAGTCCCCTATTTTTTTTATGCTGCTCTTTCATCAGCCCCCAGGAAGATTAAGACCACTTTGCAGAGAGAGGCCACACTTAACAACCCACCTAGGGTAAAGGATTTATGAGTTGGAATATTTCATCCCAAAGCCTATTCACCTAACAAGCTTGATGTTGGAATATATTATCTCAGTTACCTCAGGAGAGCAGCTGGGCGTTAGGATATGACAAACTTTCAGAAACTCCTCTCAAAACAGAACTTAAGTTCAACTTGCCATGAAGCCTGAGTGTTCTTTTGGAGGTGTTTTTATTAAAAAAGAAAAGAACATTATGTTTTCATTTCAAAAGAGAACACTGGGAAGAAGCTCTTTTACAAAGCTCTGACATGACACGTTGTGGAGGAACAACCTCAGAGAGCAAGAAAGATGGGATGTCAGCGGTGGTAACATTTCGTTTAGGTTTGAGATGGGGAAATAGAGCATATTATTAATGTAGGGTTTGGGCAGGATAAGATATTCAAAGTAAATTAAATCCTCATATTAATTTTAAGTTACTCACACATTCTCTGTGAATCCCCAGTTGCAAGCCTTTGAAGAACGGAAAATACCTGGATAAGACAAACACCAAGCCAAGTTCTGAAGGGTCATACAAATCTCAACCGATTGTAAAGGAGGTGAAGTAAACCAAAAAAGGTAAAGAAAAACTTATGCACAATCGGATAAGTAAGGTCTTTTCACATTAGCTATTTGTAACCAGTATCCAGCACAGCACTTGGTCAAGAGTTTCAAGTAGAGAAATATCCTGTTTCAGTTCCATTTTCCAGGAATCCAGGCCTGCAGCTAGTAGGCCTTTTGAAGACTGAATAAACCTTTAAATGGTCAGTAGCTGCAGCAAGAGCAATTAGCTATTTATACACTAACATAATTTGTACAGGCTTAAACTCCTAGTGGTATCAGAGACCTATTTTTAACTATTTTGCAGCCTAGTGCTTCATTTTACTAAGCAAGCAGCATGCACAAAGTAGGAAGGGACAGAGGAGATGCATTTGTGATGTTATCTCTGAGACGCTGTAGTGGAAGTGAGAGCCAAAAGCAACTTACTTCTACTTGTGTTTGGTCAGCTGCAGCATTTTATGACCAGTTAGGAAAAGATAAACTTAGGCGAGGATTTATGTCTGGGAAGTATAGTAGCTCAACCAAAGCAAATTTCTTTCATGAAAATAATTTCATGCAATCAAGAGTAGAGACATCATAAAATCAGTCAAATCCTCATTCCATTAAAAAAGCGACTCTGGAGTCAACTGTTGCTTGTGTTTGTTTTTTATCATGCTTTAAAAGCTAATTAGAACAACAACTAAAAGTATGTGTCAATAGCTTTCTCATTTTCTTTAAATTTGAAACTATGATTTGAAACATTGTTTTGTCACCTGGGTCCCGAGTTTTGTATAAGCCTTAGACAGCTAAGTTTCAGGTTTGTGTTTTTTAGCTCATTATTTTACTACTCTCCAGTTGGAATTCTGCAGGTATTCAGTCTTGGGGTCTACAAAGTCTGTGCAACAACATCACAGAAACTGTCCTGTTGGCTAAAATGGGTGGTTTCTGACAGCTGTCAAAAGAAAAGCTGAAGATGCCATAGCTATACATAGAGCTCTTTTTCAAAGTACATACAAGACAAGAAAGTATGTTGACAGTTACCTAACATTTAGCTTCATAAGTATTCTTAAGAATGATGAAAAATGACCTTTCTCTGATATTTGTTAGATAATTGTTTGAAAAGAGACTATGAAACTTAATAAATTAAAGCGGCATTTACAAAGAACTCATAAAAAGCTATCCAATAATCTTCTGACTTGTTTATGAAAAAGCTTAATGAACTTAAGCAGCAGAAATTGAGGCCAGTTACATATACCGGTATCCTATCTAAATAGCTGCTTGCTTCCTAACAGGTTGCTGAATTGTACAATGCAAAAAGCCCCACACATTTAGAGAAAAATAATTTCTACCATACTAATATAGTTACTGTCTGAAGTCTAATTCTAACTAACCTTTAAATTTACTATTGTCAGATGACAGATATAGACTTCAGTTATTTAAGTTACATACCAAACTTCGTTCCATATAAATATATCAGGCAAATAGTGCTAAAGTTGTTTATGAAAGTAATCATGAAGGGACAATAAAAGATTTACTGTTCTGTAAACAAAATTATAAGCAAAGCAAAGGACTTTTATTGACAACTGTTTGAATATAAATTTTCCCACAGTGGTCAAACTAAGTATGCACCAGTAGAACATGCTCTATGACTGTGTTTCTTAACTTTAAGATGTGTGTAATCTGACTCTCATAATTCCCCAGTCAGGATACTGGCTGGGAAATTCTCAGAGTTGGAATACATACATCTTAAAGTTGTTGAGGCTGAGAAACAGTGCTCTATGTCATAAAAGCATGAAGAACTTCAAGTTTTAAATTGATTTAAGACTCCTGGGGCTCTGTGATACATAGACAAGTTCTCACGTTAAATAATATAAGTCACAAATTCCATTCACAATATTATTAGTTAAGGAACTCTGAAGCTATAGAAAGAATTAGAAAAAGTGTACCTATATTATTGGAAACGTATAATGAAGTTATTTAAAATAATATCCTTCCAGCTTGGTTAATGAGACCAAGATAAATGATTTTGAAAGTTGGTGGAGATGCTCTTCTCTATTTAAGCAATGATTAATTATCTGTTAAATGTGAATACAAAAAGATTAGCCATCTTAGCTATAAAATTTAGACTCTATTAAAATTCTTTTTAATGTCTTCGTAACCAACAGAAAAAAACTAAACATTCATTGGCCTTTATTATCTTGGATGCATATAAAGATTTCGAGAGTGATAGCCCTGTGTATTAACTGCACTATAACAATTTTAATTAAAGGGACAATGTTATTTGATCACTAAATTTTTGTTATCAACCATCTTTCATTTAGCTTTCAATGAATTCATCTGAGTCTTATCATTTCCTATATGTAGAGGCAGTGATGTTGTTTGTCCCCATTGTTATTAGTTTTAGCATTGGAATCTTTGACTGTAAAACCTCAAATTAATTCTGATATGCTGGATATACATTTTATAACTGTATAGAGATAATAACATGTCTCTTTTCAACATATTCTGTTGTTGAATATAGAAGCCAGAAAGATTTTAGCATGTAGACTTTACACTGTAGTTCTAAGTATATTTACTTGGAGTTTTTTGTGAAGCTTAATCTCAGGTAAATTGTTTGTACTTTTGAAAATTTAAAGTATACAAGATTAGCTGGAATGGCATGTTATTTCAGTAATAAATGTGTAGTTGGTCCGTCCATATTTCTCTTCTTGTTCACCACTTTTTTGGCAAGACACACTTTTACCAAATTAACAATGTAATATTTTATTTAATATACAAAAGTTTGATACAAAACAAAAAGTAATAAAACAGATGACATAATAGTAGCCAGCAGGATAATTGTTCCAGTAATAACAGGCATAAATAACTACACTGCACTGATTTCCTAGTGAAGCGGATAGAAAAACAAATTGGCAGCGGAAACAAACATGCAAGACATAGGTGGAGATATCAATGGTGAACAAAGGGTTAAGCATGGGCATTTTATTATAAACCTTATATGATTAAAATTATAATCTTAAAATATTTTTAAAACAATGTTTTGTTGATATATGTCATTGGAAAAATTATCTAGAACAACCTGAAAATGTACGGACTTCAAACATCAAACTGACTTCAAATTCCCCAGTCAGCATGTCTTCAAGTTGCCAAAGTCTAGAACATATAAAGGCACTTCAAATTCATGTTGGAAATGTGAACAACAAGAAGGGACATTTTATGTTTGGCATGCCTGTAAAAAAGTTTAAAAGATTTGGATAGAAATATATGCACTGATACAGGAGATTTAAAACATTAATATGTTTATCAGTCCCAAATGTTTTCATTTGGGACTGATGAACAGTTGGGGAAAAATAGTTCTGGAACTTTGTTTTTGTATCTGATAATCTATAATATTGTACGAACAAAGATACAAAGGTTTTGCAATATACAAATTGTTGGTTTTAAAGTTGGTCATATATGTATAGATAGATAGCCTTTCAAGCTGGTGTTGAAAGGCATAAACAGAGCTGGTGGAGTGGAATATGGTGCTGAATTGCAAAAGAGAGGGGCATTTTCCCAAGAAGCTAAGAGATAAATCAGGACTGAGTCCTTGATATACAGAAAAAGACCCAGAAGGGATCCTCCCTAAAACTTCATAGGATTTTTCTGACACTTATGCAGAGTGTGTTTTAGTCTGATGTGATTCCTGTCTATAGATGAACAGCAATAAAGAAACTACTCTGAGTAATTCATTGTGTTATTCTTGGTTCCTTGTGCCTGAAAAATGGGGGGGGGGATAATTTTTAAAGAATAAAGTGTGATAAAACAATGCAAACACAAGCATCTATGAATCCATGACTTTTGAAGAGTTGAATGTAGACTTATCTTGCCTGCCTTAAACCTTCTTCCAGATCAATGTTCATATATAGTGGCAAAATGGACTATATGCAGATGAGTCTATATCACATTCAATCACAAGTATACAATTTTTCACTATACTTACTCAGTCACTGATATACAAAAATACACTACTAATGTGGGCAATCTCGTACCCACACCCTCTTGTCTTTCTCGGTGACCTGAACCTACCTCATATTAACTGGATCCTAAACAAATGTACAACTGAGCCATACATTCAATCCTATACAATACTATTCCCACTCTAAGGCTGGATCAACTAGTAACAAACAACACTAGACTCAACAATTGCCTCGATCTCATCTTCTGCAACAGTTTACACTCAATTTATGGACTACAAATAAAAGAACCCTTTTCCAACAGTGACCACAGCATGATTGCATTTTGTTTCAATATACATCCTTACAAAAATCACCACAATGATGGGATAACCAATTATAACTTTTAAAAAGCCAACTATGATATCACAGATGCCAACCTCTCATCTCTTGATTGACAAATTCTATTGTAATACTGCCAAAAACCACTACAATATCTTTTTGCTTGAAATCCAAAGAGTCATTAAACTATACATACTACTAATAATCACCACAACCAAGAAAAACAAATTACCCATAAAAATAAGGAAGCTCCAATCCAAAAAAAAGATCTTTTTGGCAAAAAAACAAATCTGACTACCTAGCTAACTTTAAAAGCTGCTACAAAAATCTACGCCACCAAATTAAGACTGAATTCACCAATTATCACATCAATCAAGAAGAAAACCTTCTGCACACAAAATCCACCTGCACCTTCTATAACTTTGTAAACAACCAACTCAAAAATGTGAGATCCATCCCACCCCTTAAAGGACCAAATAATAAAGACTATAATGATGAAGTCATTAAAGCCAACCTCTTTAACACATTCTTCGGCTCAGTCTTTGTAAACAGCACTGGATCATGCCCAATGTTTCCTAGTTGTACCACAGATAATTACAACAATCTAACACAAATCGATTTTACAGAAGATAACATTGAAAATGCATTACACAACCTAAAACCATCTCTATTTATTGGGCCTGATGGACTATGTGCATACTTCTTAAAAAAGCTCTCCATAGCCATAGCTGAACCTCTAATCATAATCTTTGAAAAATCTTTCAGGACCAGCTTCTTACCCAACCTATAGTCACTAGCCATGGTCATCCCTATTTTCATCCCAGCAACATTGAAAATTACTGACCAATCTCATTATGTTGCATCACCTGCAAAGTAATGGAATCAATCATAAACCCCCCACTTAGAAACTAACAACTACTCTCTAACAAACCATTTAGTTTCAGGAAAAAAATATCCTGTAATCTGCAACTCCTACACTGCAAAAACTTATGAACTACACAAATTGATCAGGATAAAGCAATAGACACAATTTACATAGACTTTTGTAAAGCCTTTGATTCAGTGGTACACAACAAACTACTACTAAAACTAAAATCTTATGGCATCTCTGGTCCCCTACATGATTGGATAACTGCTTTCCTGTCAAACAGACAACAAGTGGTCAAAATAGACAATGCACTATCAAATCCTGCAACTGTCAACAGTGGTGTCCCTCAAGACAGTGTTCTAGAATCAACACTCTTCATAACTTACATAAACGACCTTTGTGATCATATTATAAGCAACTGTGTTCTCTTCTCTAATGATGTTAAACTATTTAACACCACCGACAATGCCACTACCCTTCAAAAAGACCTTGACTATGTATCAGAATGGTCAAGCAATTGGCAACTTCAAATCTCAACCAACAAATGCTCTGTCTTACCCATTGGCAAAAAGAATCAGAACATAAAATACAAACTCAGAGGACACGACCTTGTAGATGACCCTCACTCTGTTAAGGACCTTGGAGTACACAAATCTAATGATCTAAGTGCCAGAGCTCACTGTAATAACATTGCCAAAAAGGCACTAAGAATTGTTAATCTAATCTTGCATAGCTTCTTCTCTGGCAATATTACACTGCTAACCAGATTATACAAAACATTTGCTAGACCAATTCTCAAATACAGCTCACCTGTCTGGAACCAGCACTGCATATCAGACATTGATACACCTGAGAGAGTCCAGAAATATTTCACAAGAAGAGTCCTCCACTCCTCTGCTCCTAACAGAATACCTTATACCACCAGACTTGAAATTTTGGGTTTAGACAACTTAGAACTATACCGCTTCGGTCTGATCTAAATGTAGTTCATAAAATTATCTGTCACATTGTCCTACCTGTCAATGACTACTTCAACTGCAACAATACACAAGCAAACAATAGATACAAATTTAATGTAAACCGCTTCAAACTCGATTGCAGAAAATGTGACTTCAGCAACAGAGTGATCAATGCCTGGAATGCACTACTTTACTCTATGGTTTCATCCCCAAACCCCAAAAACTTTAACCTTAGACTGTCAACTGTCAACCTCACCCCATTCCTAAGAGGTCTTTAAGGGGCGTGCACAAGTGCACCATTGTGCCTACCATCCCTGTCTTACTGTCCTCATTTATCTGTACTTACTTTGTATATATTTAGGTTTATACCTACTATCTTTAACATATTTGACAAAACAAACAAACAAACAAAAAACAAGTGCATAGGCAGCTTTCCTTAATATTATGCCATTTTGAATGCCTGTTGTCCAAATGTATAACAATTTGTAGCTATCTTTTCACAATGATTTGCATTTCATTTTCCATCCACCCTAATGTGTGCATTTTTGCATACTGGGATTGAGAATATATTTTAAAATGGATGCAAGTATATTCATGAATTCCATGCCCATCAATGCCATGACAGATTTTATTTTAGTGCATGACACTATTTTATTTACTATGGATCAATCCTGATATTTAAGTTACATTAAGTTCTAAAAATGATTTGTGCATATAATGCCCTATAATGGATATTATGCAGGTATTTATCAAATGATACATTTGATAACAACCACTTTAGCTGTAACAAAGAAACTGAGTCATTATGTTTAATACTATATGATTATATCCACTTTATTGCTTTCTAAATATTGCCGCAATTTATGACATCATAAGGAAGACACATATTTTTCATTGGCTCAATCATAGCTGTTTTAAGAATAACAACATTTCTAAATAAATGAAAGTTATTTGAGAAGGGTGCCAAGGAGATGTTTAGGGTAAACATAACATGGAGTTTAAAAGTATTATCATGATATTGCTGGGCAGTCACTAATGTCTGTGAGATAAAACAAATCCTATACTGAGGATTATAGATTTCAAAATTCTGATTCCTCCCCCATCAATTTGGACAAATTCAAATGGCTTGTAATCCAATTAACATTTTCCAGCGTAATGGTTAAAAGTTTAACAGGATGCAAACACTGATTCATAAAAGGTTATATCCCAGGACATTCTACAGAGAAATTGCAACTTTAAAATATCCTGAGCTTAATTGCTTAAATGTCAAATATTATAAAATGTAACCCCACCATTACTATGAAAGGGGGAAAATAGAGCAGCTGTGGCCCCTAGTACAATTATGCTGAATGACCCTATGCATAAATGCTTACATTTTTAAAAAATCCACAAAATTTAATTATATGTTTTGATTTGTACCTATTATATAATACCCTGTAATGAAAATATATAGAGCCAGTTCTTTCTGTCACTTACACGCAATGAAACAAAAATGAAAATACATTTAAAGCAAATATTTCAACTTTTAAAGTTAGCAAATAAAATAAAAATTGGTAAAAGAAAATAGAGAGCAAAGACTTTTTTAAAACAGCAGGGAAGACTTAAGGTTAAAAGACTAGGGAGAAAGAAAGAATTTTAGTTGAGACAGAAAAAAGCTGTAAATGGAGCACCTGGCAAATGTCTTTGTAAAGGTTATTCAAAAACTGAGATGGCATCATGGAAAAAGACCCTTAAATCCTCCTTAACCATGAAATCCTGAACTAACTGTCTATATGGTTTTTCAAGTCTCAGACCATCCAAGACAGATAATATTATCTATATTATATTATAGGAAGAGATGCAGTTTTCTCAGTTGCTTTGCTTAAAACATACAAATAATGCAGTGAGGGGCATTCATATGAACAAAAGTATAAATACCATGTCTCCCTCTCCACAATTCTCCAAGGTTTGAGACTAGAAATGGAGGACAATACTCACCAGTTTCCCTGACAGTTGTTACCATGAATCTGAGCGAGATGTAGAGTATGATTGCAGAACCATATGGAATAGTTAAGTTTATTATTTATTATTGAATTTCATTTATGGCAATATTTCATTTTCTTCTATTTAAAAAAAGTAAAACTGTATTGTGTGTGTGCGGTTTGCTCAGGGTGGCGCCTCGCGCGCATGCAGCAATCAAAAATTAGCTTCTACGCATGCACAGAATCAAAATACAAAATGGCGGTGCCCACAGAGACACCGAAGGAACCTTCTGTGATGTCACCACCGAGTTACTAACGATTCTAAAGAACCAGTTAGAACCGGTAGGAACCCACCTCTGCTTATATCAGTTGTCTGATCAAATAAACAAACAAACAAATCCACCATGGAGCAAATAGCAAAATATTTCCCTGTTGCAATTAAAAGAAGTGTATAGTTGAGGGTGAAGGTTTGTTCTCCAAGCTTGTGGATTGGTTTCTGAATGTTTCGTTACCAGGCTAGGTAACATCTCCAGTGGAGTTTATGGGATGTCAGAGTCACTGTTCTGTTTATAAAGGCTTCAGGTGTGAATCATCAGTGAGAGTCTTGTGATGGGTTTTGTGATAGGGAGGTTACATCAGGTCCAGGTCATTGGGAAGTGAACTGCTGGGGGAGGGGGGTTTGTGTGGATTGGTTGAGGATCGGTGCTGTCTCTGGTTGGCTGTGTGCTTGATTTGGATTCTGAGGGGTTCGTAGGCTGATTGTAGATCAATGTGTCTGTTGATAGAATTGCTTGTGGAGTGCCAGGCTTCAATGAACTCACAAGTGTGGCAGGTAGTAGCATGACTGATTATTTTTGTGTTGTTCCAATCGAACTGGGGCTGTTTGGTGTCAGTGTGGGTAGAGATTAAGGATTTGGGATCATGATCTTTGACTGCCAGCTGATGTTTGTGGATCTTGATTTGTAATTGATGTTTGTTTCACGTTGAATTGGTTCCAATGGTTATAGCTGATTTTGTAGATTATATTGTTTCTTTCATCCTTGTGCATAGTTATTAGCAGTCAACTATGATCCTATTGGTTTGAGATCTGAAAAAGCAATTCTTTTAACCTGCTATAGTATATTTACTGTATGCTAGATCTTATTATTTTTATTGAATTTTTAAACATTCTCAGCTAATAAATAATACAAAATAAGGCTAAATCATTTTAGACTGATTTGAGATTATATTACACTAAAATACTTAACATATTTTCTAATATCATTTTATCTGTTTTATTTTGGATAGTCATTGTTGATATTAAAGGAATGCAAACACTAATCATGCTGAGTCATAGACCTATAGATTTTTTGCAATGACATTTCAATCTCTAGTTTTCAATGAGATTATATTTGCCAAGATACACAATTTGGGATGTTTCTGAATTCTCAGGTCCTGTTCAAAGAACAAGTGATGGTTGCAGCCACAGTCCTTCATTTCATGCACCAATTGCACCTGTTCCTGGACCATGAGGGCCTTTTCACAGACTATGATTATTGGTTATCTTGCATTCAAATTTTTACAGAACATGTACACAAAGTTCCCTTTGAAGATCACTAACCTTCCAGATATTCAAATGGCTCAAAACACCTTTAAATGAGTCTTGAGGACTAGTTCTTTCTCTAGAATGAGATGTATACTTTATGTGGAATGTTTTGTGCCTTTTTTAGGTATAAAGTTTCATTCCACATGTTTATGTGGAAAGTTTCAGTGGGTTAACCATCTTTTTTTTTATTGGGTATTCTATTTTTTTGTTTTTGTTTTAAATTTGTGTTTTTCTGCAGAGTCATCAAGAGTTTGGTGGCTTTAGAATTGTGAATTATATCAATCAATCAATCAATCAATCACATTAAAAATAAAAATGGCAATTCCTCTACTTTCTTTCCCAAAAAATTTATGACTCACTATCTTGTGCAAAGATTTTGCACTTTTGCAAAATTGTTAAGCTGTTCAAGTAAGCAAAAGGGAATGAAACATTTATCTCTGTCAGGTAATAATTCATCTTCTAAGTAAGCTTTAATTCAGATTTTTACAATTAATTAACCATCAAGTTAATCATTATACACATAAGGCATTTAAATTAATCTATAGAGAATGATGGGAAAAGAATAATGTTTTGAAGATCCATTTCAAATTAATTATTAGATTAATGAGTATTCCACAAGGGCAATTGTGTGATGACCTCCTCTGATGACTTAAGGAAAAGCATATCTATCTACATAATGAGGAAACAAAGGGAGTGACATATTTCACTGAGAAAGCTCTATGGATTTCAAAGGATTAATATACATTCAATTTATCCCTTTTCTATAGCTTAAAATTATAAAGTATGAATAAATTTGGCATTTAAAGATTCTATTTGGTAAAAAAAATTGTGTTCGTATTTGTAAGGTTTCTCTGGGTGAGTTAGCTGCATGAGCATTTAGAACTGTCTTCAGAATTTTGTTTGTTGTCCAGGCCTATAATTATCATACAACCGGACTGTTACACTTCTGAAGTATATGTATAAAAATATTGTGTAATCATGATTTAGATTCCTCAGAATGCAATGATTTTCCTACCTTTTTGTTTTTATTTTACATAAATGCCACAGTCATTTATATTTTTTGTTTTATCCACTCTCAGTGCCTATTAAAAGAAGACAAATGCAAATAGGAAAGATAGTCTAAAATGTTCTTTTAGAAATATCTTATTTTCACGAAATATTTAAATAGCCTAAATAGAATAGAATAGAATAGAATAGAATTCTTTATTGGCCAAATGTGATTGGACACACAAGGAATTTGTCTATGGTGCATATGCTCTTAGTGTACATAAAAAGACAAGATACATTCGTCAAGAATCATAAGGTACAACACATAATGATAGTCATAAGGTACAAATAAG
>JANHFT010002196.1:701341-714261 GCA_032467955.1 Pseudoxenodon macrops | reverse complement strand
AGAGTAGCTTCTTTTTGCTGCTCTGATCTCCCTTGTTAATACGTTTCTGGTCTGATTGTACAGCATTCTATCACCTTCTCTGTAGGCTTCCTTAATGTTGGAGAGATCCCCAGAAAATGGTTTACTGTGGGTGCCTTTTTTCTTCCTGCTAACAAACAGATGACTGTGTTGCCAAAGCCAATTTTTTGGTAGCACTCCCCAGATTTGAATGGGAGCAAGTGAGAATAATCCATTATGATCCTTGGATGACCGAGTAGTTGCCTGGGAAGAGAATCCAGAGGATTGTGATTCTCAGTAAGAGTGGCTGCAGTGGTCGGTTCTTCAGTTGCTGCTTGTATATTTAGGTGTGCCTCTGTTTTTAATATCATGTTTTAATGTCAGTTAATAGCTAGAACCAATGCTGCTTGCTTAATACCATTTTGCTTGATTACAAATGTAAATTTTCATCATTTTATTCCATAGTTTTAAAGTACTTTTTCTTTTCGCTACAAAGAAATTGGTGGTGTGAGGGCTCCCCCGAAAAAAAGGACTTGATCTGATTTACTCTGATTACTCTGATTTTGTATTTTACTTGTTTCTCCAAAAGAATTCCATTGCTTTGTTTTATTTTTGCCCATATTCTTGCTTTCCCATTTTAAAAAAGACAAGAATCCCCCCACTTTTAATTCTTTTCTCTCAGCTGTGAAAATTATTATCTTAGCTTCTTCTTTTGTTATGGAACATTTATGCTCTTTGTCCTTGAAAAGAACTGTGTTTGCTCTGCTGCAAAAGCTTGGCTACATAAGAAATTTGGACTATATTAAAAACAAAGCAACAATAAATTAAGGAGTTTGAATATTATAAATTATATATTCTCTCTGCAATGTCCCGAAAAGATACATAAGAGAGAGATGGGACGCAGATGTTTTTAACGTTAAAACCATCCTGAAAACTTTTGAAAAAAAATGTTTGGTAACTTACATTTTAAATGAAAAATTGGATAAAAGGTATGATGAATTCACAAAAATTTCAAATCCTCCTAAAGAAGACATCACGATACAGGCAAGAATATTTAAATCAGCCATTCAATTGGATGGACTGGAAAATTATTTGCTGTTAACAGATTTAGAATAGAATCACAGAGTTGGAAAGGACCTTGGAGGTCTTCTAGTCCAACCCCCTGCTTAGGCAGGAAACCCTACACCACTTATGATAAATGGTTATCTAACATCTTCTTAAAAACATCCAGTGTTGGAGTAGTCACAACTTCTGGAAGCAAGTTGTTCCACTGATTAATTGTTCTAACTGTCAGGAAATTTCGTCTTAGTTCTGAGTTGCTTTTCTCCTTGATTAGTTTCCACCCATTGCTTCTTGTCCTGCCTTCGGGTGCTTTGGAGAATAGCTTCACTCCTTCTTCTTTGTGGCAGTTCCTGAGATATTGGAACACTGCTATCATGTCTCTCCTAGTCCTTCTTTTCATTAAACTAAGCACACCCATTTCCTTCAACCGTTCTTCATATGTTTTAGCCTCCAGTCCCCTAATTATATTTGTTGCTCTTCTCTGCACTGTTTCTAGAGTTTCAATGTCTTTTTTATATCATGATGACCAAAACTGGATGCAGTATTCCAAGTGTGGCCTTACCAAGGCATTATAAAGTGGTATTAACACTTCACGTGATCTTGATTCTATCCCTCTGCTTATTCAGGAATTTATGCATTTGAAGGAGAACAAGTTTTGTTTGAAAATTGGAGACTTGCTAGAAGAGGCTGAAGGGTTAACAAAACCCTTTCTATGGAAAGCTGATGGAATTTGTGTAATAGAGCTACTATATGCAACTAGAAGACAGCTCTCAAGAGACATTGTGTCCCAATTTGTTGGAAAATTTACTGAAAAAATGCTATGGAGATATTTTCAATGGACACCTACGTTTTTGAGGAATGAGAAACAGTTGTTTGAAAAGATTCCACTTATAATTTTAAAGAAAATATGATAAACTGAAAGGGGGTTGTTTTTATTATTAAAAATCAATTGATGCTATATGATCCTGGATGAATTAGAGACAATTGGTGGGTTCATGAGAGATTAGAAGTCGCTTTGTGGACTTTCTGTGAGTTAAATACAATAACAGATTAACAGAGGGCTTTAAATTTTATCTTTGTTGTTGGGATTACCTGCTATTTTATAGTAGATAGATGGTAGGTCAAATTGGGTGACTGATAATAGATTTCTATATTTGTAACCTGTTTTAATGTTATATAGCAATGTTGCTAATATAGATGTAGAAATTCATAAATTGTGGACCTGTTTTGCAAGGGGAAGGAACAATTATTATTCTTGAAATATTATTCTTGTGGACCTGTTTTGCAAGGGAAGGAACAATTATTATTCTTGAAATCATTATTCTTGAATAATCATTATTCTTGAAATATTCAACCAGGGGGGAATTTGATATGTATATTTAATATTCTGTTTAATATACTTTTTGTCTTTGTTTTTGTTTCATATTATTTTTATTCTATATTTTATTTCCAATTTGTAAATAAATAAAAATGTATAACAGAAGTAATATATAAAACTAGATATGTTCCAACAGACAGATTTTTTTCCTTTTCTGTATTTTAAACTTATTGTAAATTGTCTTTGTTGCAACTTTAAGGGATGACATAAATGTAATTTCTGATTCAGCAGCAGTTCAAACATCCTATGATCCTAACCACTTTACATCTGCCCTTTCCACTCCAATGCTTTCCCCTCACCATGTCAATGAAGAATATTTGACAAATAGGCTGTAACTACAGTATATTCAGCACAATTCACCAGCATTGCCTTGGGTGAACAGATAATTCAGTTAATCGATGTCCCCATCAATTTCTATTTCAGTAATAAGAAAATTTCAAAACTTGGTTATTAAAAGTAAAAATTTAGCATTTTGTTTATTGGTTAGTACAATAAATAGACATAAATAGGAATAAATGTCCATATTACTTGTAGCCAAATGTTTGTTCAAAAGTGAAGATAAAGAAAGTTTCAATAACAGTATGATAATAAATTATTCCTTTCTAATGCTCATTTTGTAATCATTAAAGTCTAATGAGAATCTATCAAAGGAATAGAAAAGGACAGTATATCATGGATGCCAGAACATATTATTTCAATAAGACCCTTGAGGATGTAAGTGTTAGGGAAGAAAAAAATGACACTTCTTGATTTATTGGAGAGCTTTAGCTTTGCTAAATACCTAATATTGCATTTATTATAATGTATGTCCTGTCATGCCTTATTGATTACATTAAAAGTTCATCATAAATTAAATATAATATTTTAAGAAAACAAATTGAACAATTAGTTTATCTATAATTGTTTTCAAATGCAGTTGGCTTGACTAGGCATTAATATTGAATGCATAAACAAAATAATATACTGTATACATAATACCAAATACATAGAATGTTTGTCCTGAAAATAGCATTACTTTAATTTTGCAACTGATCAGAAGAGAGCTTCTGTTCATTGATGTTCACCTTAATTAGTATTAAACATTTTAATTGATGTATTAAGATTGAATATCCTAAATATTTATCTGAGCTTTTTTTACCTGGCTCTTTTGCAAAATGGGCTCACAATAAAACCCTTCTTAGTTCCAATCTTGTAATCCAAAAGATATCACACATAAGGGAGAGTGATAGGAAGCACGTTTTGTGTGCATAAGGTTTCACATTCAATGCTTATCGTGTCCTTAGAAAGTCATTCAGTGCTGGTTATCATGGGCTGGAAGGGCTAATAAACCATTTCAATATAAAACCATTTCCTGTGTTTCTTTATGCAAATGGAAAAGCTCACAGCTTACAACAGAGTTGCCAAATATCTACTGAAAGCCCTTGGCCACCTCTTCCATTGGCCGACTTATCCTCGTCTGGTTGAAAGTATAATTATTTTAAACAGAAACCTTCTCTACATACACATGCTTCCCAATTGTTTTGTAATCTGGGAAATCTGAGAAGTAATTTAACACAGCAATTATTTGGCTCCGATTTTGAAAGACGATGAGAGAAAAGATAAAACTAAAATTCCCACTTTTTCTTGTCTTCTCTTCATTCAGAAAGGATCATATATACCTGAGAAATGTACATTATAGTGATTAATTCTGGAATTATAAAGGTGAGTCAGAAGAAAGGAATTGGAAGCCACAGATTGGATATGTGAGCAAAAAACACAGCAAAAATATTTCAAGAAAAAATAGAAAAGAAAAATGTAGGAAAACAGAGGAAGAGAAAGTGAGAGCATTGTGGCAATTATTGTAACCCATTAAGAACTCTTATTTGATGGTAACATAATAAGATAAATGAGGAAATAAGGGGAAAGTTCTGGACAGGCATGGCAAAAGAAAGTTGGGAAATTGAATGGCAAAACAATTAAGAGTCTAAATCAATTTGGTCAGTGCACTGAAAGGTAGGGAGAAATAAAAGGATGATGAAGATAAACAAACATATGAGTTGTTTGAAGAAGCTGATACTTCTTCAAACAACACGTTTTGCAATCTGAAGAATACATTTCTCATTTTAAGGTGTGGATTTCAACTCCCAGAATTCTGTGGGAGTCCACAGAAGTCTCCACATCTTAAAACTGCTGATGTTGAGAAGCATTGTCCTAGATAAAGGACGTGAAGGTTCCTCCTCCTTAACAACACCAGTTTGTGAGAGAGCGTAAAGAGTTAACTGCTCATAAATTGACAATAATAAGGAAAATTAAACTCTTTAGTGTCACCTCTTGGCTCCAGGAGCTTTGCACTGTGTACTAACTATTTCTGAAGAGAGAAAAGCAAAAGCATTAATCTCAAGATTCAAAAACTATTTTATTTTTCTTTATTTTCTTATTAATAAACATTAAAAAGCATTTTTTTCTTTTACCCTAAGATAATCAAAAGCCCCAACAGTCTCACTTGGCTGAAATATCCATTTAGCACTGATAAGATCACTAACAATGCTTCAAATGCTCAGCCTTGCATACAATGCTCCAGGGAAAGTGGACATAAGTAGCTTAGCTGGAACAAAATGCTTAAGAATAGAGTTTGTACAATGACAGTAAACTTTTGACAAAAATATCAAAAACAAATTCTATAAAGCATACTAGAGCCTCTAAAGAAGGCATCTGAGTGGGAATCTTGACATAAAATGTTATTTTGCCTCAAAGAGGAGATAATTCTCCTGAATTTTTATCTCCAGTTAGCTGGACATGAAGTCCATAGATTACAGCCTTGGATCTAAATTTCAAGAGCACTCCCCTTAACTACTGTTGATTCTTAAGAGCAGTGCTGTCAAACTCACGGCCTGAGGGCCAGATGCGTCACATGTGTCACCGATATATCACATGATACTGCCATGATCACGTATGTTTGACACCCCTGTTCTAGAGCATTCTGGGTCAGAGTTTGATACCTTCTCTTATCTCTAGCCAGAGATAGTTATCTCTGCTCTTGTCACATGCCCCAGACAGCCCATGCTAGTCCCCCATCCCCATTTCTACCCCAATGCAGATTCATAAACTGAGAGTTTTTCAGAGCTAGGACATAAATATTCTCCAAAATGTAATATATATGGTAATGTTGTAATGTTCCAGGAAGGGATTTTGTTTTTACCATTTGTTATCAACTTACAGTATCTTTCTTCTCTCTTTCTAGGTTTCTATGTACAAAAAGTGTGAGAGAGAAATGGTGCAAATTTTTATTTTAAAGATTGTTGCCTTAAAAAGGATTGGGTGTGGCAACAGCCACAGAAGACGTCAATTTGGTGAAAGCAGCATTGTCCCAATGCAACTCCCTTTGTACATATGTTGTCACATAGCATGCACCTCCAAAAGGGCAAAGCTTGAAGCACAATGCTGCTTTCATAATTGTTGTTAGATGAAGGTCACATCTGATATGGGCTTACATTAAAAGGTTATGGAAACCTAGATAAAACAAATATACCAACAAATAAAATACAGAAAGATGGGATTTTATGTTCTTAAAACCGAAATACATGCAAATATCAAATATATTTTGAATTCCTGTGCTCAGTTCCATTGACAGAAGCAATAGATTGAGGTGCCATAATTCTATTTCCAAGAGCTTATCAAATGTTCTTCACATTGGGCATACAACCTTTCCTGTGGCTGCATTTTCTCAGGCTTTTGAATGATTTAGTAATAACAGTTAATGATGCAAATGGGTTTCAATAGTGATTTTACTAGCCAAATGAATCACAGGCTGATAAGGGAAATCAGCAGCTTTCCGATGCACACTGAATTGCTAAATGGCCAAATCAACATATCTCAAAGGAGAAGTTAACAGCAGGGGGTAGTCAGAGTAGAAAAATAGAGCAACATGTCTCCTTTCCAGTTGAACAGCTTTGTAAATGCATTAAAATATGACCTCTGTTTTCTATTTGGAGTTGTTTTCCAAAGGAATCAGCACTGTTTTCTTCCAAAGAAACTGGACCTTTTAAAAATCTCTCCAATATTCAGTTTTGACATTGCTGATTTTTGCCTTTCAAAAATAAATAAGGTAACTTTCATTTCTACAAATATGAAAAGACCCACATAAATGTGGCAAAGCATGGTTCCCCAAACTCAGGTGGTTCATAATTTATGTAATTGATCATCTAATTAGCATTATGATGAATTGAGTTCTCTTTACTCTTTGCTTGAAAAAGATAGTAAGTAGCTTGGAGAAACAAGGCACAAGCTAAACTAATCTCCTTGCCTTGCTGAAGAATGAAAGGCAACAAAGCAAATACAAACAGAATATTATGTCACAGCTATGGTATTTAATCTTAATTCATTTATAAAGAGTAAGTAGATTGGATTTCTCACCATGGATCTTGAAAAGTGTTTTTATTAAACGAATATATATACTATTTACTGCTGCAGTGGGTAGCATTTTATGAAATAAAGCAAATTTTAAGTTTTGAATACATTTTACTCCTGGCGATAAGTTAATAGATATTCCACTAGGTTATTTGCTATCAATTGATTTGTATTACTAATGCCAAAGATGATAGCATATATGTTCTGAAATAACAACCAAAGTTGTTTCAGGAGAAAAATATTCAGAAGGTGTCTTTACAGAAAGTGGAGGTTTAATAGAAAACCTCTGAGTAGCATCTGCTATGTTGCTTTGTCACAGAAATGGGGTCTAATAGGAAAAGTTGTCAACATTTCAAAGTAAGACAGTTAGCTGCTTTTTTCTGATGACAGAGTCAAATACACAATCAATGTTTTGGTTGCCACAATATAAAAAAGATGTTGAGGCTCTAGAAAGAGTACAGAGAAGAGCAACAACAATGATTAGGGAACTGGAAGCTAAAACATATAATGAAGAGTTGATGGAATTGGATAGTCTAGTTTAATGAAAAGAAGGACTAGGAGAGACATAATAGCAATGTTCCAATATCTCAGGTGCTGCCATAAAGAAGAGGGAGTCAAACTATTCTCCAAAGCACCTGAAGGCAGGATAAGAAGCAATGGATGGAAACTCATCTAGGAGAGAAGCAAGCTAGAACTAAGGAGAAAATTCCTGACAGAACAATTAATCAATGGAACAACTTACCTACATAAGTTGTGAATGTTCCAATACTGGAAATTTTTAAAAAGATGTTAGATAACCATTTGTCTAAAATGGCATTGGGTTTCCTGGCTCAGCAGAGGCTGGACTAGAAGACCTCCAAGATCCCTTCCAATTCTGTTATTCTGTAACTGGTTTAGCAAAGAATGCTTGATTTTAATTCAGGCTTGAAATATAAGGAAAGGAAAAAGTGGCTCCTTAATACTTATTTAATAAGTATTGAATACATTTCTCTATATAACCTCCATCTTTCGCCAAATCCATTGCTGCCTTAAAATGGTAACTAAAATCTAAACTGACACCGCTATGAGACAGTAGCTAATCTGGGATATCATGGAAAGGAAATCTAAAGTATTGGTACATATTTTAGGTTATTCTACAGTTATGTTTTTAAATAAACAATTTAATGTATCAGTAAGTTAGATACAAGAATACTGGAGTAGAAATTAAAATATCCCATATTAATAAATCAGGAGTTTAAAGACTATTAAGAATGCTATTTATATGTGATGAATTTAACCTCTACTGCATCATATTCCTGGGTTCTTTTTGTAGACATCTGTACAAGCTCTATTCTAATGCATTTAACTACAGTTGGGTGATAAAGAACTAGCACTGAAAATCATTTATATTGTCATACTAAGCATAGTACTCCTAGAAGAAGATAGGAGCAAAAGATCTTGAGTTGGGGAAAGGGTCTTAAAATACGTGGCAAAATAGGTTAAGTACAGAGAAAATTCTGGAAAGAAACATGTTAGTCATGGAGGAGATGGCAGGCAACTAAAACTGCTATAATGGATATAGATGGTTCTATGGATGTTTATCCTAATCTGGGGGGAAAATAGTTGTCCTAAAAGGAATTGGACAGTTTTTACACTGTGGAATGTTGATTTGTTTCTGAATTCCAGAAACTGTTTGAGCCTGAGACCCAGAAGAAATTTATGTAAGAAGATAAGTGCCATAAGATCTAAGTGAACAATAGAGATGACATGGGGACTGTGCCAAAGATAAAAGGGATTATGAAATATCAAATATTTACCTGACAAAGGCAATCAGCTAAATCCAGGCCAGCTGCTAACTCATCTGACCAGAGCTGGATTGCTGATGCCCTAAGGAAAGACCAACAATATTACCCCTCTGTCATCCCATTGCTTAACGGACAAGACATTTAGAACTGAAAATGAAAATTGAATGAGACAGTGAAAAAGTTAATGGCATGATAGCCAGGGGGAAAAGCTCTCTGTTGCCCCCATTCCTTTGGTCTCCTAAGCAGATACTTATTTTGCTTAATCATTAATCCAAGGGCTACATCTGACCAAGAGAGATAGAAAGTTTGTCATTACGCTTACTAAGCCTGTTTTCTTATAGGAGTAGTTCTTGTAAGGTGTTGTTCTTGTAGTTAAGCAACATAAGGGGTGCCTATAAGCTATGGACACACTTCAATGAAGCTTATAACTGAACAAGATAATAAGGCTATAAGAGTAGGAGAAAAATGTTTGTTTTGTACTTCAGCATCAAGATCTCAGTTGGGGGGGGGACTTCACAAAAGAATGCAAAACAATTACAGTGGTACCTTGGTACTCAATTGCTTTGAAACCTGTTAAATGTGGTACTCATTGCATTTTGACCTGAAAATCTTGTCCCGGTACATATCTTTTGTTTGGTACTCAATGCACGAGCTAGAACCTGTCAGTGTCAGCTGCCTGGTGACTAACTGCATTATGCCTTATGGGAAAAAACTTTTTTGGTATTCATCATTTTTGGTACACAATGCGCCTTCCAGAACCAACTAACAATGGTACCAAGGTATCAGTGAGGTTTGAAGCCAGGAGACTGGAATTGCTTGACTGTTCAGAAAATGCTTAGCTAAATTCACTTTTTTTATCCTTTTAAATGTATAAAAAGGATGAAAAACTCAAAAATTATGCCTGTCAAACAGAGCAATAAAGCATGGGTCCACCATTATGCCTGTCTTTTCCTGAAGGGGAATGAAGACAGCTAGTATGGAGACTCCAAGGGGAAAATTAACCCAAACTTTGAATTGTGGGAATGCAATTTAATGCCTAAGGCCAGATTAAAATTAATCTTTTAGAGGATGAAAAAGGCATTGAAAACAAAATTGGCAAGAACAGCCCAGGCTTGATGGCCAAAAGAACACTATGTGATTAAACTTCTTCCTGCCCTTAGCATGAAGAAAGCATTAGCAGGTTAGCAGGAGAATTCTGGGAGTTAAAATCCACGCAACTTAAAATTGCCAAGGTTGAGAAACACTGCTTCAAAGAGTTCTAGGTTTGTTGTGTCAAATGCTATAGCCTGAAGTTTGAAATAATGAAAAATTGTTGGAACTGCTACTTCTTGAAAGTATGAGTCATTTCAAATCCAGTCAGAACACCACTAAGATTCAGAAAAGACAGCAGCTGAACTTGTTGGATGTGGTGTAGCTGCTGAATAGGTGCATCTCTGAGTTTGATAAACAACTAAAGGCTGAGGCCTGTCAGGAAAAGAGCCAAACCTCTTGTCGTCTCTTCATATGCTCTTGCATCCACAGAGACATTCAAACGAGCTTTCTGTTAAGTCTCTGCGCTCGGCTGATAAGGAGCTGGGAATAGAAGACAGTTGCATTCATTTAAAGTTTATTTTTCATGTTTATTGGACACCCAGAGAACATTTAGAAAAGATTGCTTAACTTTGTTATGTTGGAAGTGTAAAAGGGATGAGGGGACAATTACTCATAGTATATCTATGATTATTCCCATTTTTCATTTATAAGCACAACTTTGTTAGTATATTGTTACAAAGTTCAATACATTTTGAAAATATATATATTTGAACTAGGTATGAGAAATTGGAATGTATCATGAGGGGCAGATCAATGTTTGAGAGATGATGTGATACCAGAACTAAAGTAGTGGATTTCAGATATTTGTTTTCTGTTTATGACTGGGCATTTTGCTGACATTACAGACCAACTGATGGTTATGAAGTAACAATATCAGTGTTAATTAACTTGTTTAAAAACTAAGCTGGATGATTTACTGCACACAGCATAATACAATTTAGTTCTCTGTTGTTTGATTGTTTTTGCGTGCTATTTTTATCTTCCCTTTTTCATTTTGCTAGTTAGGTAGTTTGTTAGAATATGTAAAATAGTTATTATTTAATAATTTATATAACACTTCTCATTAAAAAATATCTCAGAGCAGTTTACAGTAAAATCCAAATAATTAAAACAGTAAATTAAAGCAATTCATAGAAGCATTAAATTATATCCAATAAAATAAGCAGTAAAACAATAATGTGGTAAGTAAAAACAACAGTAAAGAAGTTAAAAACAGTACAGTAGCTTTAATACTTAATTTTAAATTTTTAAATAAATCATTTCGGTGCCAAATAAATAAATAAATAAATGCAATGCTGAGAATACCTACATAGGAAAAAAATTCCAAAGCTGGAGAAGCTATTAGCGCAAGGCCAACTTTCATATAGCAAATCACTACACCTGTATTTGAAGGTTTCTTGAGCTAACTTTAATGGTGATCTCAGGATAAGGGCACATACGTACTGTATGCTGTGGCATGAATGGCATTTTGAATTGGTATAAGAAAAACCTAAGAGCCAATTAAAGCTATAAAGAACTGGTATTTATTTGTCTCGAAGTTTTATATGGCCACCCATCTTAAGTACAAAAGCAGTATTTTGTGTAGTTGAAGCTTCTGGACCTTTACAAACATTTCCATATGCTGTATCAGAGGTAGGTTCCTACCAGTTCTATCTGGTTCTACAGAGCCGGTAGTAACTTGACGATGATGTCACAGAGCCAATCCCTTCAGTGTCTCCATGGGCGCCACCATCTTGGATTTTCTGCATGCGCAGAAGCTAGTTTTTGATTGCTGCATGCGTGCGCTTCACACGTGCACATGCAGTGCAACCCTGAGCAAACTGGCAGCAAAAATATCCGGAACCCACCCCTGTGCTGTATAATGCATTGAAGTAATCAAAATGAAAAGCCACAAGTGTGGATTTACTATAGCAAGGCTATATTTATTTAAGCAGAGCTATACTGATATATCAGCCTAAGCTAATAAAATGTGTTTCAAGCTATAATGGCTACTTTTGTCTGTAATGTCAAACATCCAGAAGCAATCCTGAGCTAACTATCAGACTATATTTATTTACATCTTTGAAATCCAGTTATTTTTACCTCAAGAGTAGTCTCACTATAGCTTCCTTCTATCGTATAAGGCTTGACTTCATCTAGAAAGGGATTAATGACTTCCTGAGCACAATTGACCATGATGTTCCAACTAGGATGGTAAACCTTCAGGGGTAAGTGAACATGCTGTTCCTGAACCTGACCAAAGACTTGATCCACTTCATCAAGCCTTAAAATCTATAATTCATCCAACGAAATCTGACCAGACAGAACAAAGGATATTGCTATTAAACTGAACAGTCAAAATTGTAGATTAAAAATAACGTAAGCTGCTTCTCTCCTATGACTCTCCCAAGTTAAGCCAACTTCAGAAAGACCAGTCCAGATTGCAGTGGACACACAATGGAGGTCGGGCTAGTGCTCTACAGCCAAAACTACTTCAACAGCCAGACTTTGGAGAGAACATGTTGTGCCAGGCACTGCAGCCAATCACAGCTGGGGCAGCCGCTTGTATTGAATGAAGCACTAAAGACCATACACTCCGAAGGATTTAAGACACCTCAACAGTTTTGAATGGAAGCTGCAATACACAGGTCCTGGGTGCATCAGCAATGTGGGAAGAGGATGTTGCCATCTGCCCCTGCACTCAAGAAATTGTGAGTTTTCTGCACTAGATATGATCCAACCAGAAGAATGCAAACTCTACGCCATGACAAATTGGACTGATTTTATTCTTGAACTGCATAATCAATATATTTCAGGAAAATACCAACATTCCACGATGCCATGTGGGCCAGTTCATACAAGATTTTAAAGTTCTACAAGGTAACACTGAGATAAAACAATGACAGAGGAAAAATACTGCTTTTTCACTTCCTTTTCTGCCATAGCTCTTACTGGTGATAATTTGTATTTGAGACAAATTTTCCCCTATCTGCATTCTACTAGTTAGTTTATTGTTTAAGTGTCTTGAACGTGTATATACTGAAATGTATATACACTCTGAGTGAGAACTCTCACTTCTATAGTCATTTCTATATTCTAAAGTAGTGGTTCTTAACCTGGGTTCGATCGAACCCCAGGAGTTCGGTGAGTCAGTCTCCAGGGTTTGGCGGAGGTCAAGACACACACTTAATGGTTTTGTTCTTTAATGGTTTTGTTCATTTTGTGCACCTATGTATAAATAT
>JANHFT010002196.1:684799-695107 GCA_032467955.1 Pseudoxenodon macrops | reverse complement strand
GGGGGCAAATCAAAATTTTGGGGGGGCCAGGCCGTGGCTACGCCCCTGTGTCTACAGATTATTAATACTCTAGATAACTTAAACCTTTACAGATAAAAAGGGGGTTATGTAAATATTAGCTATACTTTCTAAAATGTGGATGTTGGTAAGCATACATTTGCTTACAATTCACATGTAGAGCTGCCTGCAGCAATAATAAACATGCCCAAAATGCTTATATTATTTGCTCAATTATAAACGCTTTTATCTTAATCCTTAATACTAAGGTTTCCACTGTATTATTACCTTTAGATACTTATATGTCTTTATGCCTTTAGAAAAAAAGGCAAAAAGAGAAAAGATCTATAACTGCTTTTGATCAATAGAAGAGAACACTTTTGCTGAATAGCATTGATGATGAAGTTAGTCTGAAGGCAACTCAAAGGAACTGGACTTTTTGTTCTACCAAGAGAAACAACCACTTTAGTGCTGACCATTTTTTTTTAGCCCTGAGGCAGGATGAGTTCTGAATGAAGATATTCCTCTATGCTCCATCATAATGTAAGTCTGTTCATTTCTTTCTACTTCTACTGCTTATTTATGGCATAATTTAAGAGCATAACATATAATAATTCTTACATTATTGGGGTTTTGCCTGGCACATGAATGGATTACATCATAGCCTGGACAATAAGTAAACATTACCCTGATTAAGCAACACAATTTAAAGGTAGGAGTGAACAACCACTTGTCTTAATCATATGATCAGATCACATAACTCTGGATTTAAATAATTTGCAGATTGCAAAAAAGGTAATGTGATCACAATATAAGAGGCTGGTCCCATTTTTTTTTTCCTTTTCCAGAATGTTTCTCCTTGCCCTATTACCAGAATGGGCAGTTTTGGGGGTCTAAGTAAGAATGTTGGAATGCTTTTAATAACTGGGAATTTATGTCACACATAAGTACTTTTAGGGAGAAAATTGATTGATTTGGTGAATTATTTATTTGGCACAGCTGCCAGGTCTTCAGTGAGAGAGCTAAGCAAAATCTTACTACTCTGGCAAGTAGTCGAGATGAAGGTTTCTCACCCTACTGATTTGTCAGAGCTGAGTGACATGAGACACTGTGGAAGGGAGACTGTTGGTCTCATTACATCTACTGGCTGCAACCATCTATGTGCCTCCATGGAATATTTCTGAGGACTGATAGGAGGACATACCAGGTTAGGAGATTGAAGTCATACATGCCAATTATACAGTAGAATCTTAGTCTCCAACTGTCACCTGAAATCTGGAGGCCTGCACTGAAGAACTGTTACATTATTATAGATATACTTGATACACTATTTCATTTTTAATGTTTTGATTGGAATCATAAAAATTATTAAAAGCTATTATTAAATGTTTTATTACACAAGCAATTACACTACAGAGTTGTTGTGCATTTTGAATCTGTCGAAACACATTTAGAAGCTATTTTCTTCTTTTATCTCTCCTTCCTTCCTTTTGTATCTGGTGGAGCAATGTTAACTTTTCTGAGTAGCAATGTCTACAAAACCATGGGGAAATCCTTCAAAGGTCTGGCACAATCTGGAGTCTTGGTGTGCTTTGATGAATTTAATCATATAGAGCAGGAGGTAATTGTAGGACCAGCTTCTTGGCAAAACTAGCATTCAGTGAAAATTACAAGCCTGACAACTTCATTAACAGCGCTGACATTAAACAATACTGACTAAAGCTCATGGTTAAGTGGGGAGAAAAATAAAAATGTTTAATCACACTTAACTGCTATCCCCTGTTAAATTTGCACCTTTGCATTTTGTTCAAATGTTACTATCTTTTCTTCTATATAGCCAGACAAGATCTATTGCTGTTGCAGTTTTCTAACACAATGGCAAAGGGAAGACAGTGAAGAGATGTAACATTTTGTTCATGATAGATTAATGGCACGATCTCTTATTTTCTGGAATACAACCTGCCACTCACCATCTTTAGAAAATGAGAGTGCACTTTCATTTTCTAGCAACCTGGAGACATGAAGAGTTCTGCTTTAACTGTTTTCTTTAAACCTAGCTAAAATTTGAAGACAGATACTTCAATAAATAAGATTCTTTTTATTTATCTTCTGCTTGATTTGGGTGTTCAAACTATTTTCCTACATTCTTAAATTCCACGTAAAAATCCATACAAGAATATTATAACCTGGTCCATTTTGCAATATGAGTTTTTGAACTCTGAAATTCTTTTATGCTGCATATACCGTAGTAATCACAAAATGAAGTCAACCTTTGTATGTTTTAAGTAATCAATAAAACCCGAGTTCCTGAAGCAATTGAGAAAAAAGTGGTAGCACCATTTGATAAGCTCTTGCCTGTTAAATAAATGACAACTGTCTGATGTAAATTTCTTTTCATTGACTAGCTTATTTTATGCATAATTTAGATGAATAAGCTCATGTAATAATTTCAGTGCAAAATTGTTGCTTCTGTTGTCAAATCAGAACGGATGGAGGCCACTAGGTTTGTCCATGTAACACCTCTGTTGTGCAAACTCTACTGGCTTCTAGTTTCTTTCCAAATGCAATTCAAGGTGCTGGTCATTATCTGGTCAGCACAGGGCCAGATTATCTGCCAGATTGCCTTTGCCTAAGGACATTTACTTGTCCTAAAAGGTCAGTTAGAGTGGGCATACTCGTAGTCTCTTCCTTTAAATATTGGCATCTGATGCAGTGCCTTTTCTGTGGCAACCCCTGTCCTACGGGATACTCTGAAGTTTGGCAGCCTTTATCCTCCTAGCCTTCTGTAAAACTTTGAAGACTTGGCCTTTCCTGAAGCACTGAGATAAGAGACTGTTGACTTGGTACTAGTAGGTTTTTGTTGTTTTCTATGTTTATAGTTTTATAATTTTTTATGCTTTTTTTAATGTTATCTTTACTTTTGATTGGGAGCCACTGAGATCTGGTTATACGATCGGAGGTTATATCTATGTTTTAAATAAATGCATAAATGCATACATCATAAATGCATGAATGCATAAATAAATAACTAGAGCATTAAGTATGGCTTCTCTCCCTGAAAAATAAACTGAAATGATTTGTAATAAATAAGAAACTCATGAATTGATACAAGAAATGCACTGGTGAAATGACTGTGAGATTCTTTATTTTAAATGATGAAACTCTAGCATAGAACTAAAACCAGGATATCAGTAATTCTTCTGTCAGTGGTCTAGAACCTTGGGATAGTTAGTTTTTCATATCCTCACCCTAGTACTTACTTGTAGGTGAATCAGTTTCCACTATAGAAAATTATAAGTAGGAAAGGATATTGGATAACTTTCTCCCAAGGATAGATTTGAAATTGTGTTATTAAGACTGCAATTAAGAGGAAATATGAACAAACATACTGTCAATTCCAACATAAGCAAATTCTAAGTATCTACCACAATATTTGAAAGAGTGCTAACCTGAGAATCAACCACATATATGCAAAAGTGAAAATTCAGCTCTGAAGTATATCTCAATAATGAAATAATTTTGATCTGTCATAAAGATATTTGATCATGTTAAAGAGTATTAAAAGTATATTACTAACTAATTTTGTCAGCACCAATAGAGAAACTACTTCTATAAAATTGCTTTGTGTAGGTCAACAAGTGTTATTTCTCATTTCCCAAAGCCTGCCAAAGAATATCATTTACTTTTTTAACTAAAGAATGAAGTCTCAAAGGTACTTTTTCAGGAGGCAACGGGACATTCTTGTCTTTTCTTTTGAAGACCTTTCACTTCACTTCACCAAGTGCTTCAACAACCCTCTAAAAGGATGCAGATTAGTTTTATGCAAGGAATATAAATCCTTCTATTCCCCACTGTCCTGTCAGAGCTGAAGAAGCTTTTTAGATGAGAAGCGAAACATCTTCAAAAGAAAAAACAAGAAAGTACAGTTGCCTCCTGAAAAAAGCACCTTTGGGGACAACCATGACCTGGATGACTGAGAATCTCTACAGACTAAAGAAGGAAGTATAATTAGCAGAATAACTAGAATATCAGTAATAGTTATTTAATTTTACTGAATAGTTATGAATGTTCTTGCAAGTGATTGATAGGATCCAGATCATAGCTACCCTGCTTGATTTTATCAGATGAACAAGAAACTAAAAACATGTAATCCCTCATGCAGGCCCTAAACCATGAAGGGTTTTAAAGGTGATGACTAGGACCTTGAATTGTACCCAAAAGCACTTTGATTTATTTATTTCTTTTTCTTTTCTCCCTTACTTTATATTACCTTATATTAATGTTTACCTTTGTTTTTTGTTTTTTTAATAATTAATTTTTTTTATTGCACCTAGAAGCTGGCTGGTAAACCAGTGGAGTTCACGAAGCAATGATCATGTCAACATAGCATGTTGCTCCCAACACTTCCTGTGTCCTGTGCATTCTGGACCAGTGTTTAATTTTAAAAAGATTAAAAATATAACAAGGACTAGTGAGACTCAGCATATCTTATGTAAACTCTCTGGACCACGTTATTAATAACGGTTTCACAGTAGACATGCTTTCCTTCTTAAGCACCATATTGGAAATCTAGATTCCAAATTATCTTGCATCATTTTATCTGAGAAGAATTCATTTATCAATGAAACTGTAAATGTAAGAGCATCTAGAAAGGTTACATCATTCAGTTAATGATGCACATTGTAGTAACAATTATTTTTCCCATTTTTAATGCTCCGTGTTGCACTGTAAACATTTTCTCAGAATGTCATACATATGCATGCCTCCTAATGATCATTAATATCATAAAGTGATTCCCTATATTATAGGATATTAACTGTGAGTGTTGCTGTTTATATAACAACTACACACATACAAAGAGGATTTCTGAAGCTATTAAGAAAGTTTTCTGAGTTTTAAATAAAAACTTAGAAAAACTCCAGGAAGGACTGATTTACTTTTGCTCAAGTGTTGTAAAATGCTGCTTGTTTATTTAAGGATATATATACAGAATGAAAAGGATGCAATACTGTATACTATTAACACTGATACTTTTCTCTATCAGGTTCATCCACATCCAAATGTTTAAGAATCTTCAGTTATGGAAAAAGTCACATTACTTTGAACATCAAGTTCCAATATCCAAACCTATGAATATACATTTCAACTTTTCTCACTGAAACAAATAAACTACAGTACAGCATATCAAGAAAGGGAACAACTAGAACTACACTGCAAAAATCCAAATGTCACCATAGACAGCAGCACAGATACTACTTACCGATTATTTAGGTTATTCAAGCCCTGATGTATCAATACTGAACAAATCAGAACATTTGGATCATGCATTTACAATTTTCAAGGTACCAGTAATATTGATGTACACATCCATGCATGCTTATACAGAAATAGGTCAGGGCCATTTAATGGTATTTATTTCCAGAAATGTGTTCTACAACAGCAGCATTCCAGTGTATAATGAAATTCTCCTTTCATACAGCACATCAGAGCCTGCTGAAAGCTCCAGTTATAATGGCTGGGGAAATGATAAGTTACAGTGTAGGTTCAGTGAGGATCTGATTGTGAATAGCTTACTTCAAAATCTATTGTGCTCTACTTTGAAGTAGGTTTGAAGTGGAGATTTTCTTTCACTGGAGGAATACAGTATGGAGTTGCAAGAAATGCTATCTCGACCATCTTACATGATGTTTGTGCCATTTGTATTGAGCTAGTTGACTACGCCCTTTTCATTGCTCATCAGTGTTGGCATCTCAATTGTGACATGCTATCTTTAAAAATATTGTCTGATATTTACTTGATTGTTATTTCAATACTAGTAAACAAATGGAGTAGAATTTAATCCCAAGAACTGTTGTATTCTCCTTCATCATTGTATAGATTTATTTTATTTTTACATTGTAATTCCTTTATTCTTTTTTTTTTTAATATAAAAGTATAACCATTTTCCACCCAGTTTTTGTTCATGTGCTCTGTAAAGGATTTTCCTGACCAATACTGTGTCTCTAGATTTTATAATTGGAGAGGAATATGTCTTGTGTCAAAAACTCTAAAGCTGATCTGTCTTCACATTTTAGCTAGTGACAGAACAAAACTCACTTCACACTTGCTGCCAAATAATAAGATGACTATGCTTTTTTTCTCTGTGTTCAAAGAAAGGCCAATCTTTGATAGAGTTGTAATTATAGGAAAGAAAGTGACCCTAAAAGCAAGAAAATGATACAGGTCATCATACGGTTGGATAACAAGAAAACCCAACTGGGAATCAAATAATATAGAGATGGTGATTTTGTCAAACCACAAAGAATGCCTATCTATTCCATCTATGACCCATAAATATCTAAGATAAATCCACTGAATAATTAATCAATTTGCTTAGTAAACGTCCCAATTTTAAATTAAGCAGATACCAATTTTCTTCTATATACACTATGGGTTTTTCCCCATAAATGGTCTTTTCCAATATAGCATTAAACAGAAGATACAACAGAGCTCTAAATGAAGCTAAGGTTCATTATATTTTTGTTGTTTTATAGCTATGTTTGAATTCACAGTTTCTATACTATATATTCTATAAATATATTTGAATCTGCATACAGCAAGCTAGCCTGTTAATACTTTGTCCAGAAGTTGTTGAGTATATTTTAGAATAAAGTCTAGCTCAAACTAGTAGTTGTCCATTATTCTAAACCTACACTAAAGAATTTCATGTAGCTCTCCCCATGCTGATATTTTTGTGCTGCATACTGAGATCTCTGCATTAGGCTTGGCAAGTAGTTTACCTGATCCTCTCATTCTTTTCAGTGACTAAAAAGTTATATGTATTTGCATTTGCATTTTTATTGTTATTCTAATTGGATTCTCTTTCTCATAAGCCCAAAAGCTCTTTCCTGTGCACAATCTGAGTTAAGAATATCACCTGCATTTTATACTCAGTAATAAATAAATGCAGCAAGAAAATAATTTTTCACTATATATATGCAGATCAGCTACATGAAAGTCAGCCAGTGAAGTTTAGCAAAATATTTTTTTCAAACAGTGGCAAGCACCACCTGCATTGATGAGAATGCAGATATAATTGGTAGACAGCTGGGAACCTTAACTTTTATTAGGAATGTGTGAATAAGTATAAACTCAGTCTGTGTAAGAGCTGTAGATTTTCAGCTATTCATATGGCCTGCCAACTGGATTTTATCAGCTGGAAAATCCACTTCCATTTGTTGTTTACTGCTTTCTCTAAGAGGGAAATCTGCCATATTCATTTTATATATTTCTGTAAAATAGAAAGTTCTAAATATGATTTCTCTCAGGTATGCTTTTTAAAACAAATTTCATTTATATACCTTTACATTAGCTATATGTTTAATGCAAGGATCTTTTGTATATGCTTTTTATGTACTTCTCAAAGATACATTCTTATATCAATTTAATTTGCCTCCTGTAATTTTTTGTCAAGATTTTCAACTGAACAATAACAGATACTAGCAAATACCATTGCTGTTGGTATTTCAAAAGCACCTTAAGTTTCTTTGATGGGTTGTCACACATTTCTTAATTGAAAGAATACATGAAAAACATTCTCATCTTTTAGTCATGGAAGAACATTAAGCAAGTTATGGGATATACTTTCAATTCACAGTGAATAGTGAGAACCAGCATATGTTATGGGACCTCTCTTGACTATGATATGCTCAATTTTGTTTTAATGTCCAGAGATTCTAAAGCTACAATATAGTTGTGCTGTATGAGATAACTAAAATTGGTTATAGTGTTTTTGAAGGATATCCTGCTGTATGATCTACAAACTGAACATTGTTTGATAAGCTAATAGGATCCAAGAAGCCTTAGAACGATAGTCTTCCCTTTTGATATATTACTTTAGATACAGTAAGAGGTACAGGAGGGAAATGTGTGCTCAGATGTTATCAGACAATCATGTACTTGAGGAACACTCAATGTTGGCAGCCTCGGACCAGTGGCCATGTGGGAATGGACCTTAATGTTAAAAGTCTGCCAAAAGAATATCCTGTAGTTGCAATGAGACAGTAATTCTGGTTATGTGAAAGTGTCAGCATGGGATATTGCCAGTTAAAGGGTTACGTAGAAAAGCTACAGCTAAGTGGATAGTAATATTAAAGCAGATGAATGTGATTTAGGGCACTACATGAGATAATACGAATGATGAATGTGATTGTTATCCCAATAATCAAATGTTAGTTCAAGAAGACACAAAAGATGTAAAGAAGTAGAAGTTACATTGTGGACAGATATTTCCTGAATGACCTTAAGACAATTCACTTCAGACCAAATGGTACTGGGATAGAAAAAGGAGACCCTGGTGTTGATTGTCCCAAAATAAACAATGACTCACTAGAGAGTGAGTTGTAAGCGATGGATCTAAAATTTCCTTGTCTGAAACAAGAGTCTCAGATTTAAAGGGGCTCAGTTGTGAACATAAGTTTAAATCTTGAGCGTGGTAATTGTGACATTGGTGGTAGTAGGACTTCAGATGACTATTAAGCTGAAACTGCACTCTCTAATTGTGAACTCTTGAAATTTATTAATAATTTTTTCCAGTGTTAGTGGCAATGGAGCAATGCCTTCAGTATTCTCAGATGAAGTAATTAATGTTGAATGGGTTAGTACTGAAATGTGAGACTCTGAAAAACTTTATTTGGATGAGCACAAACTCACTGCAGCAACCCTGAATAGCAGAAAAAGGAAATAGAGCTTCTACACAACATCTTCCAACAAAATGGATATCCATGCAACTTTATCAAAACGTGCCCGACCACAGTCCAATATAACACAACCAACACAAGCTGTCAAAAGAATAACACTGCCAACATCTCAGAAAACACTATCAAACTATTACAACCACATGGAATCAGTAAAGCACACGAGCCAACTAAAGCCCTCCAAAACAACCTACGTAAACCAAAAGACCCAGCAGGCCTAGAAGAAGAAGAAAAGAAATAATCTATGACATGTAGTATAATGACTGCAACAGCCACTACAGAGGACAAACAAGAAGAAGACTGGCAGAATGCATCCACAGACATCAACTAGCAGTCAGAAAACATGATGAAAGCTCTTTAATTTCACAACATATGGATAGATTTCACCATAGTTTCATCTGGGAACCTGGTACCATCTGAGACTAAACCAAGTACAAAAATGCTAGGAAATTTCTAGAACCCTGGCACTCTGACAAATTAGTCATTAATAGACATACAGAGATAAACAATATCTACTGTACATACTATGTAAAAGAGAGTATGGACAAGCCAAAAAGGGAACCAAAAAGACCAAAATACCTTCCTACCATCAATCAGCACTCAGATGAACATAGATTAACTCCAAGATTAACATCAAAAATTTGGGATAGTGAAACATCTGCAAGAAAAACAACCAAGAGAGCACCAAGGATGCCTCATTTTAATCCTAGCTACAAATATTCTCCTTTACTGGTACAGTTGGAATTTTAAAATGAAAAAATGTAGTATAGCCGGAGTAGCTAGCAGAGTCTCAGTATGTTTTTTTCAAGACTTGCTTCCAAACAGTAGCTTGCAGACATAACAAACATTTGCAGTGTTTATTATTTAGAGAGAGAGAAAAGCCAACACTGCTTACAAAAATCCATCAAAGATTATTCTCCAAAGCACAGATGAAAAAGTCCCTATTTATATCAGTGTTTTTCAAACTTGTCAACTTTAAGATGTGAGGACTTCAGCTACAAGAATTTCCCAGTCAGGATGACATAAACAGCCAAGAGACCTAAATGGCAACTTAGCCCACATAATAAGAAACCTGTGAAGAAATTTTGAAATAATTCAAAGGTCCTCTGTCTTAAATAATTCACAACAATGAGGATGAGAAATCCGTCTTGTTTTCAAAGATTTTATGTTTACCCAGGACTAGCATGAACGCAATCCTAACTTTTATGAGAAACCTGTATAGTTCTTGGCCGGATGCATGGAAGTTGGTAGTCTTTGTCTGAAGAAAATCTTTGGCAGTAGAAGACAAATGGAGAGATTAGAAGGCACTGAGTCAAATTGTTTCTACCTTGTAATTTCTGTCTCATAAATCCTCAAAAGCAAAGAACCCCAGTTACTGTATTATTAAGTAAATTAACTTATTTACAACCAACCAAACATTACTGTCTCTGACATTTCCTTATTCAAACTATACAATTATTCACATGCTCATATATTGGCACATTAGAATAGAATAGCATAGAACAGAACAGAATAGAATAACAGAGTTGGAAGGGACCTTGGAGGTCTTCTAGTCCAACCCCCTGCTTAGGCAGGA
>JANHFT010002196.1:669717-681873 GCA_032467955.1 Pseudoxenodon macrops | reverse complement strand
AACAATTAATCAGTGGAACAACTTGCCTCCAGAAGTTGTGAATGCTCCAACACTGGAAGTTTTAAAGAAGAGATTGGGTAACCATTTGTCTGAAGTGGTGTAGGGTTTCCTGCCTAAGCAGGGGTTTGGACTAGAAGACCTCCAATTTTCTTCCAACTTTGTTATTGTATTATATTATTATATTATACACAGCATGGGTGGGGTAAATGTGTTTATTTCACACAACCTGTAGTCATTCCCCAGGCCCCAACTCCATGTAACAGTCTTTAAAGTACATTTCAAATGAACTAGATGTAATAAAGGCAATGGGGAAAGTCTGGCATCAGTCTCTTTTGCATCTAAGGCATGGGAATGGTGCTAGCAGGATGACAGCCCCATGGATGTCAACCCAGCCTTTGGGTTGAAGGCCCAGTGAAAGCCACACAACTCTAGCAGGCTCCAGGCACAAGTAAGGCAGATTGGCATCCATGGGTTCAAAGCGCAAAAAAAGCAATATGATCGTAATGAGTTCAAAACACAATGAAGACAGTTTGACTTCAATGGATTCAAGACACAATAATGGCAACTTGACTGCAGCAGGTTCAAAGCCCAATGAAGGTTACTTGGCATCAATGGGTTCAAGGCACAATGATAGCCACACGATCTCAATGAGTTCAAGGCTGCAAATTTAAAAAGTTCATAAATGTATGGATTACAAATGGCGTCCCCAACAATTCCCAGACAAATTTCTCACTTAGCAACATAAATTCTGGGCTCAATTGTGGTCATTAAGTCAAAGACGACCTGTATTGTGAAATGGCTGAGATGTTATAGTCTTCTATTTATATGCCTCATGTCTTTTTTTTTAACTGCACTTTCCATCTTTTTTTCCCTACAATAAAAAAAATTAAATCGGGAAAGTGGGAAAAGCTGCATAAATGTATTTTTGTTGGTAGCTCTAGGGCCATTAATCTAGTAGCTGATTTATTGTCTACTTTGTTGAAGAAGGCACAATAGAGACATAATTTTAAAAGCGGCAACATTTTGACTTTCCGCTAAAAGTAAAATTTAGTACACCAAAATCAGCCACAGTGAACTGAAACTAAAAGATAACGCTAAACATAAAGCAGAATTTCCTTAGAGTTGTTTTAGTGTTAAATATACTTCATCTCAACAATGAGGGGTAATGAAAGGTCAGAGGTAAATACAGTGGAAGGTAAATACAGTGGAAAAGTAAATTGCAGCCCAAGCCAATAATCTGCCAAGAAAAGCAGATGGATATTCAGATTCAGAACAAAGTCAGCATGATACATATGGGAGAGGAGTTTCTTAAGTCTGCAGGTATCCAAGAAGCTATTTTGGGAAGATCAGAAAGGCAACTACAATAATATTAGTAGTTATGATAAACTGGATTAAAGTTGAATGGACGGTACTTGCAGATGTTGCCAGAAGCAACAGGAAAGTTCAATGCTATAAAGATATCTATACCATTGGTAAATAAGATGTCGGAACCATGATTCAAAATAAACAGACTTCTAATGTTATCTTCACAGTCCCATTGTGTCCTTGAGGAAGGTTTTTAATGTCCCATTGATTTTGTATAATGCCAGGTATTCACGTGTGTTGCATGCCATGTGTGTGGCACTGAGTCATAATTTTCCCTGTAGTGACTCTAGACTGTGCTCAGATTGGTCTGTCTAGAACTTGAGACTTGGACAACTGCTCTATCTATGAACAACTGGGGCTGTTCACTTGACATGTGCTCATCTTACTGGCCCATAAGGTTAGCCAGGCTGGGTGTGAACTTGCTGCTAGCAGCTGGTTCGTCTGTGCTGCTAGGAGTTCATGCACTGCTGTTAGTTTATTTAGCCAGAAAGTGTGGATGATGCCTGGATTGGTACTGTCTAGTCTTCATGTTCTTAACTCACTGTTGAATGTCTGCTACTTTGATGGTGACTGGTTCCTGTTCTGGGAAATTACTGTAGTCTGTTCTCAGGTCCTACAGCCACTTTGTACTAGTATTATATGTCTTCTTTTTCCTACATATGTCCTTCCAGTACTGTTTGGTTTCTGCTGTTGATGGTTATGCTGTTACCGTGTTATTGCACTGCAACTGGGAGTATAACATGTATATGTGTATGTGGTGTATGTGTATGTGTATATGATTTAAATAATATATTTACATTTAAAAATAGTATGCACATATACTGATAGTCCTTGAGTTACAACAGTTCATTTAGTGACCATTTGAAGTTGCAACAGCACTGAAAAAAGTGACTTATGACCATTTTTCACACTTATGACCATTGCAACATCCCTAAAGTCATATGATCAAAATTCAGATGCTTGGCAACTGACTCACATTTATGACAGTTGTAGTGCCTTTGGATCATGTGATCAGCTTCTGTAATCTTCTAACAAGCAAAATCAATGGGGAAACCAGATTCATTTAACAACTGTGTTACTAACTTAACAATTGCAGTGATTCATTTAACAACTGTGACAAGAAAGGCTGTAAAAGGAGGTAAATCCACTTTGAAAAGTTTCACTTAGCAACATAAATTTATATATAATATTGTTATTAGTGCTTTCCTTCATTTAATACTGATTGGTTTGTTCTACTTATACTCCAAAGTATACTAATGTTAAATAAGTAAGATAATAATATAAAATATTGTCATGATCTTTCCCCTATTTTCAATCTTTTAGTCAGTCCATATTCTACTGAAACAGTTGCTTCTTTATCATTACATAAATGTTTCATAGCCAAATGAGGTATATTGCAACAGTGTTTTTTTAAGTGCTAGTCACAATTTGTTGAGGTCACACAATCAAAAGCCTTTATATGGTTGTAGGCCTGACAAAATAAAGCAGACATTTTATTTTCTGAAACAGTCTTCTCTATTCCATTATTAATTGTATATCAACAATGAAATATTACAGGTAGTCCTTGACTTACATGACCACAATTGAGACCAAAATGTATGTTGGTAAGTGAAACTTTCTTTGTGGCAGCCCCTTAAATACTGGAATCCCTATTCCTTCTTTTCATTAAACTAGACATAACCAATTCCAGCAACCATTCTTCATATATGTTTTAGTTTCCAGTCCCTAATCATCTATGTTACTCTTCTCTCTATTTTTCTAGAGTCTCAATATCTTTTTTACATTGTGGCAGTCAAAATCAGATGCAGAATTCCAAGTGTGGTCTTCCAAAGCATTATAAAGTGGTATCAACATTTCATGTGATCTTAATTCTATCCCTCGGTTAATTCAATCTAGGACTGCATTAGCTTTTTTGGCAGCTGCAGCACACTGCTGGCTTATATTTAAGTTATTGTCTACTACTCCAAGATCTCTCTCACAATTATTCACAATTACTAATAAAAACTAATGGACGCCACTGGGGAACTTCATGTTTAACTGTTTCCTAAGTATATTTATATATTTCAAAAATCAATATATTGATTTTATATACTCTGTGTTTTATTAAACAGTAATGCCCTGAAGATATGGAGGAAACATTTTATTCAAAGAAAATCCAGATGAGTTCAACTTACTTGTGGATGGAAAATAACAAAGCCACAAAAGATTTTTTAATTCATATCTTCCTTCCACAATCAGAAACTTATAGTATTGGATCTGTGGGCTAGTAAATTATGAGAACCCATAATATTATCCTGTATTGAGTCTTAGAACACAGGATATTTAATTAAAACATACTAAATTGAATTTACTGACAAACAATTGAAGATAATTTTTAGGGAAAATGAAAAAAATGTTTGTTTATTTTTGGTATGGAAAAACCTAGGTCTTTATGATCACTATGATTTACTTGGATTTGAAGGAAAAAGCACTTTCTTGAAGGCAACTATGTAAACAATCATCATATATGTTACAAATCAGAAAAAGCATATATAAGAATTGAATTTTGCTATAAAATATTACACTGTGACAAAGAAAAGGCAGAACTGTGCAATTCTTAATTTGCTTCAACTTTCTTCAACATAAAAACACACATTGCAATAGAAATTATTAAGAGAAGGATGTAGAGGCTGTACAGAGGTTTCACTGAAATAAAAATGGTCAGGTAATTTGTCCTTACTTTGAATAAGTTTAAATCTCTAAAATCACAGGAATTCTATACTGGGGGGGGGATTGAAGGTCTAGCCAAATTGGTCTATGCATTATCCTTAAGAAATTTTGGAGAATTAATGAAGTGTCATGGAACTGGAGAAGAGCAGATGTTCCTATTTTCAAATAAAGGATAATAAGCTACAGAGAATTTAACATCAATAGATGGGAAGATATTGAAACAGACCATGAGCACATTGAAAACAATGCAGGCATTACTAGATGGGATTTCTGAAGAACAAATATTTCCAGTTTTTCTCTAATCTAGTAGTGTAGATTATGTAGAATCTAATGTAGAAATGCTGTAGACATAATGTACGGGAACTTAAGCAACTTGACAATGCCTCATGACATGCTATTAAGCTAATTAAATGTTTTCTGAATAGTGCAAAGTTTAGCCCTAGCCCTCTACTATTGGATATTTGTATTAATGTCTTTGATAAAGTGATGGAGAATGCATATTAAAGAATTAGTTGGGATACCTTATTCTCTAGAAAATAGAAGGGAAATTTAAAATTAGAAATGGGTTATAATTAACATGAAATTTAACAGAAACGAATGAAAAGGTTTTCAATCAGAAATCAAAAACAAATATATAGAATGAAGCACTATCTGGCTTTGTAATGGCATTTAAGAAAGAATAGTAATTAAGTACAAACATCAGGCAGCAGTGTGATGTCGCTACAAAAATGGCAAATACAACATTTTGCTACAATTAATATAATTTCCAAATCACAATTAGTAATCATTCCACTTTGGTGCAATCCCACATAAGATGCATTTTCAGAATTATGTATAGAAAATGGAACAGGTTCAGAGAAGGACAATGAAGTTGATCAGAAGATTAGAAATTCAACCTTATGAAGAATGATTAAAGGAAATCAGTATGTTTAGCCTTGAGAAAAGGCAGCTGAATGGGAATATGATAGCACTCTTCAGATAAGCAAAACAAGATCAAATAGAAGAAGGTTAAGTGCTATTCTCTGTCATTTCACAGTGCAGGTCATGGAAGAATGGATTTAAGCTACAAGAAGGCAGATTCCAATTAAATGTTTGAAGAAACTTTCTAACATTTAGAGCAGCTGAGCAGAGAAGTAATGACTTTCCCTTCATCAAATGGTTTTAGCAGACACTATGCAGAGAACTGTCCAAAATGCCTTAATTTGGATTCCTGCACTAAGCAGAATTTCAACTCAAAGATCTCAATGGGCCATTGAAACTCCATGATCCAATATAATTTATTTTGGAAGAAAAAGTGCTCCCATGGAACATTTTTTCCTATGTGTAACTGTCCTAGACTTCTTAATGGTAAGCTGATGTTCTGGATCTCTTCTACCGAAAAGGCCTTTTTGAAGACAATAGTCTTAATTGAGTGAGAAAAACATTATTTAACAATGAAGTGAATGTGAAAATAATGTGTTCTGCAATTACCTTTGGTTCTTTGCAAGCATTTCGGTTGAACAGTCCAGAAAAAAAGCTTATATCTTTCAGAACAATGCATCCTACAATACACTTAAATGAAATTGTGCATCCAGCCTACATACTAGAGCATTATAATTAGCCCTAAAGCTCAGCTATTCTTCTCTAAATACACATTTCTAATTTCCAACTCTTTAGCTGGTATTCTTTTCCACTTTTTAAATTCTTTGGTGTCTTCTTCTTTTTATTAAGTAGGTATAGTACTCAACTGACCAAAAGGAATTAAGAATATGCTGCACTTTACTTGATTGTAAAACCAGGAAAGATTGCCTTTTTCCTGAGTCATAATTATACTACTTTCCATTTATTGACATGGTGTGCAAATGATAGCATGAGAAATTACAACATAAGCATATATTGAAATGTTTTAAAGTTCTTGGATCAGGGATCTTTTAAAATAATTTTTTTAACTTAAACAGACTTTGCTACATGATTCTATTAGGTGTCCATTACATTCTCTGGGGCTTTCCTTAATGCATATTTTTTCTTTAGTTATTTGTTAAATTTGTTTGCTGCCTATTTCGCTGTGGAGTTACTCTAGGCAGCTTACAATAATAAAAAGGAAGAAAATAAAAGGAGTGTGAATTGAACAGAAATAAAATAATAGAACAATAAAATGAAAAATGAAAAAAGGATACAGTGAGAATACGACAAGTATGGTAACCAGTGTGTAAGCAAATAGTTTGGTTAGTTATAGTTGTATTCGTTTGGTATTTTGTATAGAATTGAAGATGACCCTTAGAACAGAGGATTTAATAATGCTAATAAAAGAATATTATATTCCCATTTCTATAAGAGATAGAAAAATGAGCAGCCCAAAATAAATTATAAAACTTCCAATGGGATTAATATGCAATTGTGTTTATGAATTGTTACAATAATCCCTTTTAAAATATTTGATAAGGGATTGACATATTTTGAAATTTTTATGGTGAAAGGAAGGAAAGAAGGAAAGCTGAGTGTGGGGAATGACTGGATTTCAACCTGTCTTAGTAAAGATAGAGAGAAAAGGGTTTTTGGATAGCTATTAATTCGTACTTCCTAACTGTACCCTTTAAAATCCACCTATGACTAATTTTCATTTACAGTATTCAATATAACCAGGCCTGTCAAAGTGGCAGCCTATGGGCTGGATGCATCATGCATAGGCCACGCCCACCCCAGCTCTGCAAAGGCCAAAAAATGACGCAATCAAGTTTGACACCCATGATATAGACGGATGTCTCATACTTGGTTTTGTCCCTGAAATGGCTTTCCCACCCCTTGACTTTTCTTTTGTTGACGTTGACAGAATGTTTAAATAATTTCAAGGAATTCTTCTTCATTGGAGATTAGCTACCGTTTTATGATATTTGTGGTGCTAGATTCAGAGGAATGTATGTAACTTTTCTCCAGTAAGTTTTCTATTTTAAAAAAAATCTAATTGGATATTTTCTAGCACCATACACCAGAAACATTAATGTATTAACCTATCAAGAAAGGAATCCCATGTTCTAAAATAATTCTTTTCATATCTGAAACATTGGTAAACCTTCTGCAAAAAAATAGTAGTATTGTATGAGCAGCGGATAAATGAATACATTTGATTTAGGTATGAAATCCAATAGAAGTCAAGACTTCTCATATTACATTTCATCATGAGATCACTCATTGTATCATTTCAATAAATTCATTTTTTAAAGTTAATCATTTCAGTTTTTAAAATTTGCAGACACTCTTTTAGCCCTTCACTTATTCCTCAGACCTATATATTTTATTGTTGCTTACATTTAGAAAAAAAAGAAAAAAATTGGTTTGTAGAAAGCTGTTGGTGAAATGAGAGAAAAATGTATTTCATCCCAAAATGAAGGATCATGATAATAAACAGGGTCTACTTGAACATGAACCTCAATGAAACATTTACAATAGAATAGAATAGAATAGAATAGAATAGAATAGGAGAGGAGAGGAGAGGAGAGGAGAAAGAGGAGAGGAGAGGAGAAGGGAAGGGAGGAGAAGAGAAGACAATAACAGAATTGGAAGGGACCTTGGAGGTCTTCTAGTCCTTCTAGTCACACACACCCGCTTAGGCAAGAAACCCTACACCACTTCAGATAAATGGTTATCTAACATTTTCTTTATGGTGATTGTTATGTTGAACAAGCAAGCAGCATCTCTTGCAACTGAATATAGTAGCTCAAAGCAGCAGCATTCACTTTTGCCTATCGAAAACCAGCAGACTAAGAGGAAAGTCTTCATAGAAGAAGCCCAACTTGCTGGCTTAGCTAGAGCAACACCAAGATGGATAAGCGTTCAAATTCTATGGCTTAGTGTTAAAATATTTTAAAATTGCATTTTAAGACACACAAAGAATTTCTCAACTTTTCACAATGATGGGGAAAGGAACATATCTCTGTTCTTTTTGCCCAGTCTAATGTTCGCAAACTGGCAGCTCTGCAACATTTTGTCTTGTCTCAAACAATACTGGGTGTCAGCTTTACTTTTCCTCTTTCTTTTTTCACCATAGGCAAATAGCTACAGCTAGGGTTTTTTTCTTTCTTTTTCCAAAGCTGTCTCCTTTGATATGAATAAAAAGAAACTTTGATTTCCAAAGTCTTATATACATGTTTCAGATGATGAAAGGCCAGACGTTTTCTTTTATGTTTCAGTAACAACTAAGGATTCTTGTGAACTTTTTAAAATAGTAATTCTTATTAATTGTAGATGAAGGATTAAAGGATGCTCTAAATAAAGGAAGCTGAAGTTTTTATTCATTGGCAGCGTCTCCTGAATAAGCCCTACTAAAATGAACGGGGACTGCAAGAAATAATGATTCAGTGAAGTTTGGGAACAAAAATCCCCAATGATATGTACCTTATCTCTATTTTGTTATTCCAGTTTCATTTCCTAAAAATTATTTCCTTTCAATAATGTCAGGTCCAAAAGTTAAGCAATCAAACAGCTACTGAACAGGACATTTGAAGAATAGTGAGGTTGGTAGTGAGATGGGTTTGGAATAACAAAAATCTCTCCATCCCAACTCCACCCAAAGGGAAAATTCCACAATCAGGACAATCACTTACAAAAATCTTAGCTTCCTGGTTATTGCCCTTCCAACGAGAAAGGGACCACCTTGCCCTTTTTAATTCTGTTGTCTTAGCTTGATGAGAAGCAGCAGAAGCAGCAGCAACAGCAGCCATTTTGGATGTATCACATCTGAACAAAACTAAAGCTGTTAAATAATGACATGAAAACACAAAAGTCCATAGTTCAGAGTATGATTAAATAGAATGTTTTAAAGGAGAAGATAATTTCAGAGAATTACACATGAGAGAAGTAGATATTCTGACATTTACCAAGTGATACAACCTGGAAACAAACAGGATCCCTATTCCAACTATTGCATTTAGATATAGTTACATCAAAGCCACACAGTAGAAGACTTCGTAACTGCTATCCATCAAAACAAATATGTATATGTCCATTTTCAGGGAGAGTTTATAATTGGGTCATAGATGCTGTGAACTATCTTTAAGAAAAAAGGTACCGGTATATTGCTATTGTATCATATTTTTAAAATCTCTAATCCGCTTGATGGTAATAGATTTGATATTATTTTGATGCCATTTTTAATCATTTTATGCTCATAGACAAGAATCATAACTCAGATTATAAAAAACTTACATTTTCAGTAGCAATCTCAACATTTATTAATTGAACAATATATAGTACCTAAGGATACATTTTTCTTTATCACACTGTTTTTCATTAGCTGAGGGTTAAGCTGCAACTTTTAAAAAAAGGAGAATTGACTTTTAGTTCTTCATAACGAGGAGTTTCTCCTTGTTGGATGAGTGACAATTCTGAATTTGGCTAAATGCCACACCAAATCTTCATGACATAGAATGAATTTTGGGTGGAAAGATTCTGGTCTTTCTTTGAAAAGGTTTGATGATTTCCAAACAGATGGTCATAAATGTTGGGCAGGCAAGAGACCATTTGTTTACTTCAGATTTGTTTGCTGAAAAATGATTCCCAAATGGCAACTGAAAGATAGCTCCTAGTCCAAGCCTTCTACGGTGGAGATGATGATTGAGGATTTGCATCATTGGAAATTCAGCTAGATTAATTTGGGGGGGAAGGAGAATATTTCTTTATCCACACAGGGATCTTTTTTGTACCTTCATATAATTACTTGGAATGTTTTATAGGCATTAATGAGTTTCTATCTTCTTTCTTTTATGTTTAGTTCTTTGTGGGACAAAGCCAAAACTGGCTTTCGGTGCCAACCTAAATGTGTGTAAAACCTGGCTAGTCAGGTTTGAAAGGCATTATTTAACCATTCACATGCAAAGAGGTATGAATTTTTTTTGGAGGGGATTTATAAAACATTTATGAAGAAATTAATGAGTTCTATGGCACAGGCTTGTTCAGAACTGATGGATCTTCCAGTACCAGATAACTAAATGGATTGTAGGGGCCATTTTAAGTTATGACAATCAAATGCTTAAGAATTTGATATACTTAAGATTGTCATATACAATATATCAAATTCTGATTTTAATGTTGAAAAGTCTACATACCTCATGTTTCAACTTACCACAAATATGAAGGTTGGGATAAAATGAGGATCTAGCTTAGAGCCAAAGGTTCCACTATGTGTTTATTCAGAGGTGTACCTAGGAGGCATTGCAATTTTTTTGCAAAATTCTGACCATGTTTTACAGCTAGAAGAAGCAAGTGTCACAAGGAATAAAGTAAGATAAGCTATCCTAACCCTTTTTTGGATTTGAATTAGCCCAGGAAAAAAAATTATTGACTCAGCCAAGTACTGCTTTTGCTGCTTGGACTGAAATGAAGTAGTTGGGCTACTTAGAGATAACTGTATATTTCTGAATAGTCTGCTACTAAAAGCACTCTCTTAGTAGCAGACTATTAAGAAGTAAGAAGTAAGTTGCAGTTCTTCAACTCTATTCATAGGAGCTCAACATGGAGATAGTAATCCTCTCACACACCTTGTGACTGTGTGCCTGTTTCTGAGTCTAAGTGTAACCTTGCACAATGAGAGACAGTGGAAATGACCTCCAAACTAGACCCTGGATCTTCAAGGATTAATCTTCAGATTCTTTATCCTAATGCAGTTTCTGCTTCTTGCAGATACAAGAAATATCCATAGTTATTATGACACTTGAATTCTTTGTCCAGAAAGTATAGTCATCCTGGAGTACTTCTCCTTTCCTTTTCAGACTCATTTCATGTCCAGAACCTGAGCTGAAGAAATGGATCTATGGCTCATTCAGGTCTTTGTTATTCTTACCTAGCATCATCTCCTTTTATTCTGAGAGTTAGTTTATGTTTCTAGGACTTGCCTTTCCTTAAATTGCTTGGTTTTAAATTCTGATATGTACCTTGATTGCAATAATTCTTTCACAATTATACTTTCATCCTTTTGATTTATGTCTTCTCCAACACAGGAAATTCCAAATCTATGTTCACTCTGTTTCACCTATTTCTTTTCTTGGAATACGTTTCCCCTATTCCTTCAATGATTTCCCCTACCACTCTACTATATTTTGTCATGCAGATTCTGATAATGACCATATTTGGCATATTTACTTGTTCATTTTAGGATACACAGAATTGTTATGCAAGTTCTCAGGCTAAAAAGTCATGTTTTTCTTTATAATTGAAAGATCATTTCTCTATGCTTCCTTGTTTTCCTGTGTGTATAAAATTATCTTTTCATCTGTTTGAATGACAACACCTGTCTAAGCTAATTATTCTTCATTGTTTATAAATGTGAATGTGTCCACTGAGATAATTGTATTTGAGTTTCTTGTTAAGCAATATATCTATTAAAAGATAAACTAGTACAAACTAAGGAAATATAGAATGAAAAATATAAAATGGTAAAAAAAAGAAATATAAAAATGACTTATTCCTTCTTAAAGACAAGTACAATTTCAGAATTGATCACCTTCTCAGATATTTTAAGATCTCTTCTTCTTCCTCTCTTACCTATAAGCACATTTTAGAGCCTCATCATTTCATCCTAATTAGATGTCAGATCTAGACCAAGAACAACTAAAACAAACCAGCCAAAATTCAGTTCTTTATGTCCTCGTGCCTTATCGACAGAATCTTGCCAATTAAAGGCCTCTACCCTAACCTAAAGGTTATACCTTGGGAGATTCTAGGGAGGAACTATATTAAATCTCTTCCTTTTCCCATTATTCAGTTCCTGTCTGTGCTGCATCTTCTCTCACCCTGTACTTTGGAGTGTGCTCCTTACTTTCTGGGAACCTACAGCATTACTATAATCCCTGGCTGGCAAACTCACTTGGGTCATGTGATGTCATGTGGTGTATTGTGATGTTTTTTGCCTTTGTGGAGCTGGTCTGGGCCTTGGCCTGCATTTGATGCATCTGGCCACCGGACCGCCAGTTTTACACACCTGCTATAATACAACATGTCAGCAAAAATTCACTATGAATTGCTAGAAATAACAATATACCGTATTTTTCTGAGTATAAGACGCACCTTTTCTCCCCCTAATTGGGGCTGATAATTCAGGTGCGTCTTATA
>JANHFT010002196.1:637535-647674 GCA_032467955.1 Pseudoxenodon macrops | reverse complement strand
GACGTGGGATTTTGTTCTGTTTTCCAATATTGCGCAAACGTAATTCTTGCCGCCGTTATTATGTGGAGTATTATGTATTGGGTTTTTTTACTTGTATTTTTTCTTAGAATCCCTAGCAGAAACAATTCCGGTAATAATTTTAATTTTTGTCCTGTAATTTCTTCTAGCCAGTTCTTAATTTTGACAGCCGTTTATTTTTCCCACCGCTAGATTAGTCAATCAGTGGTGGCTATGCAAATCCTTCGTACATGCATGCATATGTAACACCCATCCCCTCACAGTTAGGTCATTGTCCAATCGGTGGCCGATGAACGTCACATAGTCGCACAAATAGCCAGGTGGTTTGGTCTCTCTACTGGGCCCACGCGGCTCATTAGTTCCTGTGACTTCGTTGGTAGTGGTCGATTCTTCTGGCTCTCCGGGACTGGCTGGAGAAATGTTCTCAAACTCACCACAGGGGGCATCTTCCATCGGTTGGCCGTTGTCAGCCTCGTTCCTTGGCTGGCTTCACTGGATCCTGGCATTTGCAGATAAGTGTCTCCGCTCTTCTCCCGGACCAGTTAGGATGGTGTATCTGTTGTTCTTAGGCAGGGCCTGTGTGCCTGGGTTGTTGTCCACGTTGGTCATCTCACTTAGTGTCGAGTCTCAGTTTTCCACTGGCCTAGTATTTTCCGGTCTCCTCATTTCGGAGTCGCCCATGCATTTGCGGAGTTGGTCAACGTGTCTCCGCCATATTCTTCCATCTGTCAATATGACCCGGTATGATTTGGGCCCTGTAATGTCCACAACTTGTGCCCTCTCCCACTTTGGATGTCCTGCATAATTTTGGGCGAATACTAGGTCATCCATGGCTAGTTTCCGGAGTGATTTGCTTGAATCCACAGGCTTCTCTGGTTGATAGTACGGATGTAGCCGATCTAACCTGGACCTCAGCCTTCTCCCCATTAGAAGTTCCGCAGGGCTTCAGTTTGTTGTACACTGCACGAGTCAAAAAGAGGGCCATGAAAATATTTACTGACCCCTCACATCCTGGACATAAATTGTTTCAACTCCTATCCTCAAAACGACACTACAGACCACTGCAAACCAAGACAACTAGAAACAAGAACAGTTTTTTCCCAAACGCCATCACTGATCCCCTTGTTCCCTTCTCTACTTTTTGGGAAACAAAGTTGTTTGCTAGGTTTGTTAGGAACCTGTTAGATCTTCCACTTGGTGCAGAGTTTGTCTCCAAGTTGATGTCAGGGTTGTTAAAATCCCCCATTACTATTGTGATGTGCTTCCTACATACCTTCGGTAGCTGATGAGCAAAAAGTTAATCTACTTCCTCTATTTGGTTGTGTGGCCTATAGTATAGACCTATGGCAATGTCATTTCCCCCCCTTTAATATTGACCCAAGCATTCAAGATAATTTTCATCATTGTTGTGTTCTATTTTCTGTAGAGATGTAGTTATTTCTTATATATATAGTGCAACTCCACCTTCTCTTTTATTTGGTCTATTTCTTTTAAATAATTTAAATCCCTCTACCTGTATGTTCCATTTGTCGATTTGTCCCACCAAGTTTCCATAATGGCAACAATATCATATATGAATTTACTTGAATTCATTTACTTGAATTTCTAATTCACCCTGTTTATTCTTCATACTCTGTGCATTGGTGCATAGACATTTGAGTCCCGTTTGATTGACCCTGTATTTACTGTCTGCATAAGCTGTGTTGTGTCTGACTGCCCCTACCTTCTTGCCACCAGTTTGATTAGTGCACATGGTATGGCACTCACTATTAAATGCTTGGTTTTGCTTGACAGCAGGGCTGATAATCTTACCCGCACAAACATCTATGTTGCATGCACTGATAACCCTACTAATTTTAGATTGCTGGGGACAGAAATGTTTTGTATCAATTAATTCGCTGTCCCCACTGTTCAGTTTAAATGTTTATCCAGGAAATCTGTGAATTTAATGCTAAGTAACTCAGTGCCTTTCTTAGTTGGATGCAAATCATCTCTTTTGTACAGTTTTTCATTGGACCAGCTGCAGACATCATGACTAATAAAACCAAAGCCTTCCAGACAAAAAAGTTTGTCTGTTCCACAGGGCTTTTAGTATTCTGAAATATTAATTTTACTTTCCGATTGTATTTAAACTTCTAATGTTTTTGTTGCATTTTATCCAAGGTACCTGGTAGGTGGAGCATGTGATTCGTAAATCTGATACATACTAACATGTAAACATCATCTAAAGCTAACTGAGAATAATATATTACTTTTGCTGATAACACAGAAAAGTCCTTTCAAATTTTGTAGGACTTGATTAACTCTAGCTTAATGTGACTTTTGGGAAGCTGTACAAACTTTATTACCATAAAGATTAGTCAGGTTGGGGTCTGATACTACTCAAAGTTAGCATTGAAGGTGTTATCTGTCATCTGGTATAGATAAGAAGGTCAAGGCCATTACTGTGCATCAGCCACAATTTGCTCCTGCTGAATTTTGGTATTAATTTGAAGAGAATATGTGGTTCTCCAGGAAGAGATCTGAATAACTTAAAAGCAGGACTTTACAATTGTAAAGTCGCTGATCCTATTGGTGCATATATGGTAGCACAACAAGCACAGTAGGTATACAGTCATTCTGGTGCCTGATTTTTATCAACATGGTGGGATGTAGGGACACTATTCCATTACTGGTTCTGCTAGGAATAAGGTTCTCAATATGGCTCATGGAAGGGAAAGAAAACATATGTCTACCTCTTGTTAAGTGCCCAGCACTGGATTCAAACAGTAAAGTGATAATATTGCAAGGTTTTTGTGTTGTTGTTGTTTTGCAGGAGCTTTTAAAATCAGGTAGCAAAGTCTATTTTTATCCCATATGTTACCAGTGGTATCCTAGGCTAGACTTTTCTTGAAAGCAGGATGATCAAGCAGATGATCATGACAACTATAGTAGTGATAACAAGATGAAACTTATTAAAATTAATGTTAACTAATTGGCTTTGTGTTATTTCACATCCATATGGCAATTTAATTTAACAACTGACATCATTCTCATCTGCTTCTCTAGAAAAAAAGATCGAAGAAAATCATTAAAGTTTATGCTAATTGATCTGTTTACTTCTAGATGGAAGAAAAATATGATGGCCATCATGAGGAACAGTAAACCTCTCTGCAAAATATTAATAATATCCCAAATTCAGAGAATTGTGACTTCAGTCAATGCACTGTCAGTGACCTCAGAAAGTAGAGAAAGCATGTTTTCAAGTTTTACTTAAATTCTTTTCAGCAGTTTATTTTAAGCAATAACCTTACAGTTTGATTTTCAATTCAAAATGTTCTCCTCTTTTGCAAATTGTATTATAAATATACCAGTAATTTCCATGTATCTTGGTACTCCCTGAGCTTGGTTGTTTTCTAGTAGTTTTACCCAACTAGGTAATATCTTCAGTGCAAGAATCCCTTTGCTTTGCTCTGTTTATATGCAGTGGCTTGCCCTGGGCAAGTTCATTGATTAAACAGTTGTCTACTGTTTGAATATTTGAGTTCATAGTTCCTTGATTGGGCTATTGTTTACTGGTTGATTGTTTGTCTGCTATTAATCCTGGTATTTGTCCTGGTATTAATCTCTGCTTAGCTGGATGTTGATTGCTGGTGATGACGTGTTTTGTTATAGCTTTTTGACCTATGGAACACATTTGCTTTAAATTTTCCTTAAACTGCTTATTAAGATTTGTCAGACATACTTGCTAAGTCCTCTCTTAAAAATGTTGTGGACTTTTCTGTGTTCACTTTAAGTTCTTACTTGAGTTATCTGATCACACTTGATTGAGTCAAGAGTCACAGAAACCTAAGGTGCCTCACTTTCGATACCTTCACTGTTGATTTGTTCTTCTTTGTTGTGGAGGAGTTCTAAGATTTACATATTTATGATTCTTTGATATAGTCTGTAATTCTTTTGCCTTTATATAAGGCTTCTTTTCTTGACATTTTTCTTCTGTTTGATCTTCCAAAGCAGGAGATCGGCTAAGTTGGAAGAATGAAATCTGCCAAATAACTTGGGAGAATGATAGACTTAGCATGCTATCTTCTCCACTGGCTGATTTAACTGATTTGTTTATGTGTGAAAAACTCAGAGTGACAACTTATTTTCATAAGATTCATATAATACAGGTTAAAATAGTACCTTATTCAAACTTGTTCAGTACCTCACAATTAACATTTCAAAAATGGAATATGAAAAGTAACAAGTTTTAAATGGCAAAGATCCTATATGGCTTCATGAACTTCAAATTGTAAAAGTACATTTCAATGTAATAAAAATATAATTGGGCAAACAGGAAAGAAAGATCAAAATACTTCCCCCATGTTAACTGCAGAAGATTGACTTTTCAATATCCATGATTCTCAACCAGCAATAATTTTGCAATTTAAACTATGATACCTTTCCTATTCAAACTATACAAAAATCATTCAGGGATTTTTCTGTCGTGCCACTGCTGTGCTGGAATTTAAACTTGAGCTTCCTACATCTATGCCAAATTGGCACTGGACCCTATTAATTAAACATGGTAAAAAATCTAGCTCCATTTTCCAGTAGCAACAATAATGTGATTATCATTTTTAGTCCAGCAAATTTATGCTGAGTCAATCCTCATACATTATTCTGCATCACCTGGAGGGAAGTATCAATTGGGAGTGTCAAGCTGAAGCTAGCATGAAGTTAAGGGAATTGGCTAATAAAGCAGAGAAAAACATCACAATTCAAAATGAATTTGCCAGAATGAATAATGAACCAAATCCAACAGAATGGTGTTGAAGTATGACAAGCAGAAAATTAAGTATCTAGGTAGCAAAACATTAAATATCTAAGTTCTGAATGGAGTGACCTAGCTTTGGAAGTGCATGTCAGAAGAATCCAGGAATATGAGTGGAGTATCAGTTGAATATGAACTACCATTGTGATGAACTGTGAACAAAAAAACAAGCAAAAGCAAGCAGTTGGGATTAAGAAAAGTCAAACATTCTGTCTATTCTTTATTGGTCACACAATATTTAGAATATTGCAGTTTGCAGCCCAATATTTTAGGAAGGACCTTAATAAATTAGACCAAGAGGAGAATAGCCAAGATAATAAAGAGCCTGGAAGAAAAACCTGATGAGGAACTTCTTGGAAGCACTGGCTAAATGTAGCCTGAAGAATACATGATTATGTGTTGGGAATCTCCCATGCAGACAAGACAATGGGTCAAATGGGAACTACTTTTGAGCCTTGCACATCTGCAAGAGGCATAGGCCTGACCCCTCCCCTCACGTTCCATGGGATTTTTTTCTGTTTGTTCTCAAGGGAAGACAAGCAGACTGGAGAGGTTCTTGTAATATAGGCAAAACACAATAAAGTAGCTGACTTCAACTTTTCACAAGTGGGTCTAGTTGCTTGTGCCTGACTTTATGGGAAAACATGATAATGTTTCAATAATGTGAAGAGCTGTCAGGCAGAAAATGGGCAATATTGTTTAAAGTTAGTCCAAAGTACAAAATAAGAAACAGAGGATTTAAATTACAAGATGGCACATTTTGTTAGGAACAGAGGAAAACAGTCTAATACAGATGATCCTTGACTTTCAACAGTTCGTATAATGACCATTTAAAGTTACGATGGCATTGAAAAAATGACTTATGACCATTCATATTTATGACAATTGCACCATCTCCATGGTCACATAATCAAAATTCAGTCACTTGGCAACAGAATCACATTTATGACACTTGCAGTGATCTGGAGTCACTGATCGCCTTTTTCAAATCTCTGACAAGCAAAGTCCAACTTGTTAATAATTTAACAATTGCAGTCATTCACTTAACAACTGTGGCAAGAAAGGTAAAATTGGAGCAAACTCACTTAAAAACTGTATCACTTAACAACATAAATTTTGGGCTCAATTATGGCCGTAAATAGAGGACTACCTGTAGGAAGACATTCCATTGTGTCACAGGACTGCCTTATGAGACTGTGGACACTTCTTTGCAGGACATGTTAAAGGAGAGAGCAGTTAGTGTATTTCCGTACTGAGTGACAGTTGGAATAGGGTGAAAATTAAAATTTTAAGGTCTTTTCTAACTGTTACATTCTGTGCCCAAAGATTTGAAATAAAAAGAAAACAGGTTCAGGATTTATATCTGGAAGTATTCCAAGAGGGTAAGAATTGTTAAGCAGAGGAATGGTATGTCTAAAACACAAACAGATCTTCCTTGACTTAGAGAATTTCAGGCTAGGAATGAATGATTGCCTACCAGGAATGATTTAAGAGAAGGAAATGAAACCAGATGACCTATAAGGTCCCTTCCAACGCAGACATACTATAATTCTAAAACATACTGTATGGATGGACATTGGAAGTTGATTCCTGATACAGTTCTACTTGCAATACTTTCATATAAAGTGAATATGAAAATGAATAGAAATAGCACAATATCCAAACAGTGTCCAATATATATGTTTTCTGCCCTAAGGACCTTGTTGCAACAAGATGCTCTTTCTTTTCTGTCTACAACAGGACGATCAGTGAATTACTCCCTCCTAAAAAGCATGCTATTCTTCAATTTATATCAAAATGCATTGACAGTATAGCTATGGAGGTCATTTGTCTTTATCTTTGCAGTACCTGACAAGAAGCATGATTACAGCTGTGAGAGTACCAAAATAAAAAATAAGAAGAAAAATCCTGTCCAAGAGCCTTATTATTTATCACTTTCTGAAACGGTGACCAGCTCTCACCAGGAAATATAATTATTTTTGCTGCCAATTAAAAACAATATTATTTTGTTCCCCAGACAATAAGTATCACTTCCAGGCTTCCTGTGTGATCAGTGTCCATCTGTATTTGGTATATAGAGGTCATACTCAGTGAGAAAATGAAGGCTTATGTATAATCAGAATTTGTATTTAACAGAGACATGTTAAAAATACAATCAAAATACTGAGACATTATTAGTGTATCTAATAATGATGTCTAAGAAAACAAGGCTACAACATCCCACTTACTCAAACAGAAGGAGACATGACTAAGATAAGAAAACTTAATTTCTAAGATACATGAATACGATTTCATTGTCAAACTATTTTACAGCTTCCTTATTTCATACACTTGGTCAGATAGATTAATAGAACTTAAATAATGTAGTGATTTGTTCATAATTATTAAGCAAAACATGGCTCTTCTTTACAGTTTTCTTTTTTTTATTATTATGTTCTGGCTTTTACCTTAAGGGTAAAGGAAATACTATCATAAAGAGGGATCTTCGTAACACCTAGTGTTTTTTGTAATTACTTATCCAGAGATGCTAGGATCACAGAAACAAGATTCCAAGTTTTATTATTCACCCAGGCATCAAACTTGAAGATTAGTAGTTAGAGATTCCAAAACACTTATTTGATAAGCTAGTTTTATTACAGGTACTAGAAAAGTCGTGATCATAGGAGAATGCCAATTACAATCCGAAATATAACAACTCGATGATTCAAATCTTCTATCTTTTTCAGATATACGTTTTCTGCTGTAGAAAGGTAATTTTCTGCTTTGAATGATTATAAGAAGCAGATTATCTGGATTTTGTCCAGTCTGGGTTCAAGCCCAAGCATGAAAAATGTTCCTCTAGTGGATCATATTAACCTTTGCAGGGGAATTTGTGCTTCATACCATAAACCAGGGGTCAGCAACCTGCGTCTTTGGAGCCACATGTGGCTCTTTCACCCCTCTGCTGCGCTCCCTGTCACTCAAAATATGCATCACAACCACCAATGTGGGACACCCGCTGGCATGTGATTTATTGAGCTTTTCAATCCCCAATAGGCCAACCATGGATAAATACAAGAAAAGTTTCAGAAGAAAACATAACTTTTAATTCAACTACATCTGCTAGTTTTGTGTTTGCTCAAGAAATAGTCAGGCACGGGAAGGATTTTGTAGCTCCTGGTGTTTTATTTTCTGTGGGAAACAGATCCAAATGGCTCTTTAAGGTTGCAGACCCCTGCCATAAACCACAGTAACCTGGTCAATTTCCTGAGAGGATTGGAAGTAGAAAGAACTACTGAGTGTTTCCAATGATTGGTAGAGGAACAGATGTCTGCTGGTGGGCATTCTCTTGTGGGGAAGAGTCCAGTCATCTTACTCTTACCTTTTAATAGCAAAACTGCTGACAGAGATTATTCATCAATCTGTTAGCAGTATAATGATGATACCCAGTTTTGTATCCCCATCCTATTCTGGAAAAGTCTTAGAGGTTTTGACTCAGTTTCTGGCAGCTGTAGAAATCAAGATAGGTTGGAACAGGCTGACACTGAATCCCAAAAGCACGTGGTTATTTGCACCAATTTTAACTCTGGGTGACTGTCACTAATCTGGTTTACAGTACTGCATGGTTTACAGTCTTTGCTCAGTGTCAGCTGCTCTGCGATTTATAGTCCTACCTGGCAACAGTAATCCATGCTGTATTACAGAACTGAAATGTGCTTTACATCAGATTTACTATGAAGTTCAAACTGGCAGATGAGAGCTGTTGCACCCACATAATACAAAACTTATAGGCACTTTATTGATTTCTAGTAGTTTTCTGGACACAATTCAGTATGCTGCTTTTAATCTTTAAAGGTTCACATGGTTTGGCTGTCAGGTATCTTTAAGACCACCTTCTTCATATGGAACTAACCTATCCTGCACAGTCATCCCAAGTGAATATGCAGAAATTTTCCCAGATATTTAAAGAGAGTGAAGGAAGGGCTTTATATTGGTGGAAGAGTTTCTCAATAGAGGTTCAGAACAGATATATTTCAGAAAGACTCTGAAGATATAGTATATAAAAGCAATTTGTCTATAAATATTCACACATAAATGCATCCAAAGGCCAATATTATTCCCATCCTTTAAAAAATAATTGCATCATTTCACAAAGATAAATTCAAAACTTTTAACTTCTTCCAAAATCTAATGTACTTGCAAGATTTTTTTAACTTATGAAAAAGAAATTCAGAGGTCCCTCTGTTGCCTGGTGTCTGCTTCTATCAGAAAGTAACAAGCAAAAGCATTTTAACAATGCATTTGCCGTGATTCAGCTATCCATCTATGAGGCTAATTGGATAGCAATGTTTAGTTATTTTAGCTCAACTAGAAAACTAACAGGAATTCTAGACATTGCACAACTTTCTGGTTTGTTAGAACAAACATCCTGTGCTCTTCAATTGATTAAGGGTCAAGATTTTTTTCTAAAAGTAAATGAGAAAGACTCACAAATATTCTAAATGTTAATTTGTGTTTTAATATATTAATACATGCAAGAAACAGCATCCAATATAAAATGTGCTATGAAATATTTTCTGTGTCATCAAAACATTCATTTTAAAAAAATCATTGTAATACTTATGGAAGAAAAAAATGAAGTCAAAACTCATAAATTAACAATAACAGGCTAGAAAATTCACCAGAGGTACAGGAAATATTTGGAAGGTACTAGTAGAAATAATATGTTTGTTCTATAAAACATATTCTTAGCTCATGCCCTATAAATGAAAATAGTAATAGGCACAAATACATATACAAACAAGGCTGTTTGCATCTATGAAGTTTATTAGAAATTCAGTTTTATTAAATGAATATTTAAGTGCAGAAATTATTGTATTCCATGTATAATTATAATACAGTATCTTAATCCCTTGTTTTGCTCCTGTTTTAAATGAAACGATTTGATGCTTATTATTCCCGATCTGTCCAGTATCAATTTAAAATAGTCCATGATTTTCTGAGGGAATAATGAAATCTTGGTTCCCAAAATTCCTGTTTAAAACATGTTTATTTTATTATTTCTGTTTGAGGCAAAATTTAGGCTCCAGACTTCTAATGAATTACACATTATAATAATTGATTATTTAATAATGGAAACTTTTTATCTTTTAAGTGGTGATAGATAAACAGTTCCTGAAACTGTTTAGATGCAGTTTGTATTTATTAGCAGTCTTGATTTGTGTTAGAAAACATATACCGTATTTTTCGGACTATAAGACGCACCTGAGTATAAGACGCACCTGAGTTTTTGGGGAGGAAAATAGGGGAAAAATCTGCCTACCACGTATTCATCTGGCTAGCGTCC
>JANHFT010002196.1:612134-625807 GCA_032467955.1 Pseudoxenodon macrops | reverse complement strand
TACTCATTTTCTAGATGAAGGCTAAATCAATGTTTCATTTTCATATTAGCAATATAAGCAGGCTGTTCTCCAGTTAATCTATTGTTGTGAAAATTCTTAACTATCTAGGAACAGCTTTCTTGTGAGTTTATAGTAACAGATTATAAAAAATCCTGTAGGTTTAGCAGAAGGCTAATCTTAATTCTGAAATATGCAACATATTGCCAAATTTTCCAGTTACAACAGAGTAAAATGAAAAGGATTTCCATGATGGGTTTTTATCTTCTTGCCAGTATAAATGTTTTTCACAATAAATCTTCATAGCATTATTTACTTTATTTTTTTAAATCCGTGATATAAGATCCTTTTATTACACAAAGTGGTTTCCAAATATTAAGACTAAACTATCATCACAGACTAATGACTTTTCCATACCAGTCTGAAGAACTTCTAAGATTGTCATATAGCTAAAAATTAATATAATACAAAACTAATATGCATTAAATCATATTTGAGAACTTCCTGCTCTTTCTTCTAGACACCATTTGTTTCTTTGTTTATTTTTGTCTCTTTTAGGATACGTAATCATACAATGCTCATTTAATCTTCCTTTGCATTTAATTGTTTGCAAACAGATTTTATTATTTCTCTGAAAACTATTAAGTGCAAAACCTCATAATGATAAAGTTAGTATTGTGCAGTGTTTCGGATTTAATTCATAAATGATACATTGGAATCTGCTGGAATACAGATTCAGCACTTATCTGGAACTCATTAAAGCAGCTACTTCAATAGGTGCTGTTCATGCACTTCCTGCTTTCAAAACATCTTTTTTGAGTAGATTCCAAGCACCTTAAATCTGGACTTCAGCAAATGTACTTAGGACTTAGGAATGACGAGCAATTTGGGAATGAGCCTAATTATGATATCCAACATGAAGCACTAATTAGAATTGTGTTTTTGCTTATGTTTCATCATAAATCCTGTGGTATCTGCAGAGCCAGTTTGAGTCAAATTCTTTCATATATGAGGATTTAGGAAATGCACCTTATTTTCCAGTACCTGGAATCAAGTTCATCAATAGTCAGAAAAGGGTGGAAGTGAAACATATTTTTGTATTTTCATGAGCTACTGCAAAGTACTTGCAAATTCTAATTTTGATTTTTTTTTAATCATAAGAACTGTGTGTTCCTACTATCCTCTTACTTAGAAATAAGTTTCCTTTCTTCAACGCAACTAGATGTAGAGTCACAAATAGGACTATTCACTGCAAACAGCAATCAATTCAAATTTTCTGTAGGGAAAACAAGCATTCCATGGATAATTTTGAGTTGTCCAGAAGAAAAAGATGGAACTTAAATAAGGCTGTGCAGATTCAAATATTATGTCACCTGGAGTCACGTTGGGTAGTGAGATGGAAGGCATATAAATTAAATATAATATAAATTAAATAAATCCTATGTGATACACTTAAGCGCTCCTTTTCTAAGCAACAAAATAAAGCAGCCCCAAACATTTGGTGGATTCTTTCACCATCATCCAAGGAGGTCTTATAAAGAATGTTCACTTTCTTTTCTAATTTAAAAATATGCAGATCCATGTTAATTTTCTTCCTTCCTTCCTTCCCTCCGTCCCTCCCTCCCTCCCTCCCTCCTTCCTTCCTTCCTTCATCATGATTTTTCTCCAAAAAAGAAATCTGGTATTTAGTATTCTCTTCTCTAATTTTATCCTCATAATAAAAACTTTTCAGATTAACTTGGGATAAGAAAACCTGATTGATTCCCAAGTGGTAAACTTGGCATTGGGTTAGAGCTAAATCTCTACATTCCCCTATTCCAATTAACTCAACCACTACATTAGACAGGCTTAAGTAAAAAATGGTTACATTTACAGTTTAAAATCTATGTAAATTTTAGTGGTCTTGCCATCAGATAATCTAAAGCCTTTGTTTTCATGCTCTTAAGACTTGCAAATGAAATGATAGTACAATTATACAAAGTGCAGTATCATGATGTAAGAGACAAAGCATGTAAGCATGCCAAATTTTTGTTGAAGGACTTTATATGTCGTTCACTGCAGGAATGGGTTGAGCAAAGAACCAAGAAAAACATGTGAATCAAACTTGTTATTTCACTCTAAATCTTCCATACCTTAATAAAAGCAGTTTTGTTTCTCTTTGGAAGACTCGTGTATCCAATAGCGGAATTATTTTTAAGAAACGTCTGACTGATTTTAGAAGTAAACATTCTCCATGTTTTGGCTTGCCTAAGTAATGCATTACATTTCTCTGAATGGGGCCTTAAGATACTTGCTGTACCCAGACAATTCTGCATATCAGGTTACAGCTTTGGGGTAAAAAAGGTTCAGCTGTCCAGAAGGTTTTGCAATTTGATGATATCATAACCAGTGTTACTAAATCTCACAGCAGCTGGAGTTCTGATTCCAGACTGGAAATGATCCCATTGAGATATTTGGTAAGGATGGATTTCTGGCATGTCTCCGGATTTTTTTTTCTCCCCAAGAATACCGTGCATTAAATTTAAGTGTCAGCATAACTTTACAGAGTTTCCTTAAAGAAACTACAGTTTGTCTGATTTGTAGCCTAGATTTATCTCATTTATAGTCAAGAACTGTCCTCAAAAATGAAGCGCTTAATGGTAACTTACTTTGCATATGTAATTTTTGCTAAAGTATATGTTATGCACTAAAGATAATCATGATTTTTCCACCCTTTTTTAATTAGAATGCATGCAATTATTTCAAATGAAGTGAACAGTGGAGGCATCTATAATGTGCATATAATATACGCGTATGATATAGTTGCAATACATATACACTCTTTCCCTGAAAATAAGACCTCCCCAGATAATAAGCCCTTCAGGCTTTTGAGTGCATGCGCTAAAATAAGCCATCCCCGAAAATAAGCCCTCCCCAAAACACAGCAGCATCCATGAGGTGACCACGCTCGCCGCCTCCTGCATCCCAAAAATAATAAGATCTCCCCAAAAATAAGGCCAAGCACTTATTTTGGGGGCCAAAAGAAAATAAGACCCTGTCTTATTTTCGGGGAAACACGGGTAGTAGTTTTGATGTCATTGATATGATTTGCTAACATACTTAGGCAACAATTGTCCTGATAATTTATTTCTTTAGAAAGGTATAATGACAGATCAGATTCATTATCTTGTATGCAGTGTATGATCTGCATAAGTAAATAAAGCAGGGGTTTCAAACTCTCATCATCACGGCGGCATCACATGATGTTTTGGGACATTTTTCCCTTCGCTAAACCAGGTGTGGGTGTGGTCATCATGTGATACATTCAGCCTGGGAGTTTCACAGCCCTGAAATAAGGTATATTAGGGATGCCAAGATGGATGCCCACCAACCAGTACATATTTTAAATTTCTCAGCAGAAATACCTTTCGCAACAGTCTTATCTTTTTCAGCCACAAAATTAAGTTAGAAATTTAGATACAATCTAGAACGTGATCTAATCTTACAGTTAAACAGTCAAATTGGACTAACAGTCAAACCAATTTGATAATACTATGTCCTCATACATTTACAGCTCTTACTCTATCAGAACTAGTTATTATTCTCTGTAAAGAACCAGTTATTATGTGTCAAAAGATTCTGTAATTATTTGCATTAGTGAATAGAATTAAATGTTGCCAGCTATGCATCCATGTCTTTTTCTTATTCCTTTGTAGACACTGAAATAGGAGAGTGATATTAATCTATGGTAGCCAAAAATCAGAAAAAGTCTAGTACCACCTTTTCCAACTAACACATTTTATGAAAAGGCAGAAGCTCTTATGAGCTACAACCCACTTTATCAGATTCAAAGCCTACATCTGCTTATCTACTTGGCAAACTGAGCTATAGCTCATGAAAACTTACACCTTATATAAAATGTGTTAGTTGAAAAAGTGCTACCAGACCCCCAATTTCTTCATTTTCAATGAAATTTTTATAGATTTTTCACATAGGTTAAAAGGAAAGGAGCATTATTATGTCTTATTTTCCTTTTAGGCATCAATTAATTTATGGGGGAAATAGAAAACGATCCCTATGTTAACATCTAGTGGTTATCTAGATTTCTGCAGTCTAGGTATAGTAGGCTTATATTACTGCAGTAGTTTTCTGCAGCATGAAAAAGAGAAATTCACAGAAGGATTTCTTAGGATGAAGAAAAGAAGATATTTAATCGGAAAATACATTTAGATAGAACGCCTATAACATATAGCTACTGTATATTCTAAATAAAAGAGTCAAATGCCATGAAGACTTGCATGGTTTCTACACCATTACTAAGAGGAAAAAGATAAATTGAAAGGCCAAAAAACAAACAAACCCTGATAACATCAGCCGGTTAAATACATGCTAGTTAATCTCAAGCAGAAGATATAGAAGAATGACCCCAAAAAATTCCTACACCAGGTTGACTACTGTAAATTTTTTGTCTTCAGTGGTCAATATCATTGAGAAGATACAATGATATAAATAAAACATCAGAAGTGTCTCTTCCAACACACCATCTCACTTCCTAGTGCATTGATTTGTGATTCCTACCACTTCTTGTAGGTCCTGAAACTGATCTTTTGGTAGTGGCTTAGCTAGGACTTTTCCCACAATTTCTTGAATGAAACAGTATTGCTGATCGACAAGTATTTTGTGTTGAACATCTCTTATGTGTAGCATTCAGCATCAATGCAGTTTGTACATATGTATTATTTTCTGATTGGAAAAGCTAAATATAGTTCTTGTTCTCTGTTGATTACAATTGACTTTAGTTAATAGTAGTTTATACAGCCAAATAAGTTTTCCTTTTCTTTCTCTTTTCCTTTTTTCTTTCTTTTCATAGTTTATTATTCTTGAGATACTTAAACTGCCTATTTATTATGAGTTCAGCTGACAAGTCCTTCTCCATAATAAACTGTTTAATGTTATTTGTCATTGGTTTACCTAGGGCATGTGTAATAGTATGTGGGAATGACCTTGCAAGACAGAAGGAAAAGCTGTAGACTGGACAACAGTCACATAATAGGTATTTTGGGCTATGGAAGGAAAAAGGATGTAGGAAGTGTCTCAGAAAGAAACCTCCTGCTTTTCTGGAAAATGAAAACAAAGGGGGAAAGTGCAAGATTCTGTTATTGTAAACTTAGAATAAAGGCACTGTTAGGACAAGGTATGTACCTGTCTAGACAGCCTTGAAATGCTCACTGTGTGTCATTAAATGTCTTCCAGCAAACTCAGCCAACACTCAAGAGATAGAAGAAGGAATAATATAGTTCAAGACTCAGATAAATAAGTTAGTACAGAAACAAAAAGTTCCAATAAAGATGACCAGCTGTACATATAGTTGGCCAACTAAACCATATATAAAAACAACCTCTAGATTTAAATTACATTTATTTCTTCTTGTGATCACAATAGTACTGGTGATCAGAGTATGGTACAAGGGTTCTTGAATCCCTGCTCACAGAGATACGTTGGGATTCATAGCAATTGTTTTTTATTATCTCTTCTACAAAAGCACATGACAGTGCAGTTTGTGTAAAAGGAGGTAAGAAATGTAATAGGAAGCTATTATGAATGCATGGTTTACTTTTATTAATGACCATGTTGGTGAAATGACATCATGTGTTATTACTAATGGATGCTGCCTGACAAAAATGCCATGAGTGTCAGGAATACGGTGTTGTGTGTTTTCCTTTGTGATGTGTTTTTAAACCTGCTCTGGGCTAGGCAAATACAAAAATTGATTGCCTTTTTAATAATAATACTTTTCCTTTGAAAATTTGGGTATGTAGACTGTCAGCTCCTATATTTTTATTTTCAGATTCTTAAATTACTTGCATGCTCAGCTTTTATAATTAAGTAATTCAAAATTATATTCTTTAAAGGCCAATTGGTTATGTATTTCCCAATGGTTGCAGTCCATAAAGTTTGCATGGTGTCTTTCAGATCATTGGTCTGAATGAAGAAATTATTTGGGCCAAGTGGATGATCTTTTAATTAAAATAAAACTGGGATATCATGCATAAATAAAATGGAGAAATACTCACAAGCAATATACAAATGAGAACAAAATAAAGAAGAATATTCGGCCATTCTTCCCCATTGCTTGGAAAATGAAATGTAATTTCTTAGTGGCATATGCACATCTTATCAAGCTGCAGTTAATGATAAAAATAAATCTTGAGAAGGAGCTTTACTTTGAATATTGCATCTGGTTTATCAGTGATGATATCTTTAATTATACTAAAGCAAAATATAAGACAGTCTAATGGGAAATACAAATTGCTTGTTAAAATTATTAACCAGGTTAATGTGCTTACATTTGTTTATGTGTACAGGAATCATCTCAAATATTTGACTGCTGTGACAATATGTGTAAAGATCAATTAAAAGTCATAGAGATGAGATATTGGATTTTCAGACCTTAATAGGATTTCATGTGCACTTGTTATATTATGTTATCCATTTATAATTGAGCTTCCATCAAATCATAGATTCTGTCACCTTACCAATTTATTTTTCCATCCTCTAATGAAACTTATATTTGCTTTAAAAATATTTTCAAAAGCAGGATTCTAAAGGAGTTATGTATTGCAGAGATGAACACACACCAAATATTTACTTTTAAAGTCCCAAGCACAGTTTGATGATAATCTAATTGAGTTAACATGTTTTCAGTAGCCATTTGTTTGAAGTATGCATGAGGCAGCTGGGTACTGCCTAAAGCAGTCTACAACAATAGGGAGAAAAAAATTAATATATACAACTATGTGTGTGCGCTTCATATTGTTCATTCTGAACAATAGTAAAGAAAATTGGGAAGAAAAGAAATAAAAAACATACTAACCCAATATGCATATCTTAGGAATAAGAAGCATATTGAATCTTTTTTTGGATGACACAAAGCTGGGAGGAATTGCTAATAGTTTGGAAGACAGGTTCAAGATCTTCAGGAAGATTTTGATAGACTTCAGCATTGGTCCCTATCCAGCAAAAGGCAGTTCAATGTCAAGAAAAGTAAGGTCCTGTTTTAGGCAGAAAAAAGCAGATGCTCAGGTACAGGATTGTCAGATGCTAAAGGTAAAGACCACATGGGAAGTTCCAATTAAACTGATTTATTACTAGTCATGCTTATGCACAGGAATCTATTCAACTAATGGCTAACACTAGCTTGGCATAAGGTAAGGGTCAACAGAAGTCAAGAGGGGTTGTAGTCTCTATGTGACTACATAGAGACCCAAGGCTAATTCCTTTTTTGACTTGGCACCCAAGTTCTGCATTTTTTCCTAGAAGGATAGTCATTGCTCAACAGTAGTAACATGTGAGAGTGATCTAGGTGTCCTCGTGGACCACTGCTTAAGTATGAATCAGCAGTTCGCTGCAGCTGCTAAAGAAAGCCAACACAGTCCTAGGCTGCATCAACAGAAGGATAGCAGCAAGATCAAGGGAAGTGATACTTCTCACTATACTGCACTAGGAATATATTTCAAATCCAGTTCTGTTTACCATAATACAAAACGGATGCTGAGGCCCTAGAAAGAGTACAAAGAAGAAGAAGAAAGATGATAAGGCATTTGTAGACTAAATCCTATGAAGAAATATTAAAGGAACTAGGCATACTTAACTTAATATAACACAAGACTGAGGGATGACTTGAGAGCAGTTTTCGTATACTTGAAGATTTGCCAGAGGGAGAGGGCATCAATTCATTTGCCATAGCACCTGAGAGTAGAACAAGTAGCATTAGGTAGAGAGAGACTCAAGTGGGGAATGAATTTCCTGGTAGTAAGAACTATTAAGCAATGGAACAGCTTTCCTCCTAGAGTTGTGGGTGTTTCCTCACATGAGGTTTTCAAGAAAAGATTGGACAACCATTTATCCAAGATGATATGAGGACTCAAAAGAACTATCAGGTTGGAAGGAACCTTCTAGTCCAACCTTAGGTTGGACTAGAAGACCTCCAAGCTTCCTTCCAGCCTTATAGTTCTTTCGATCAAAACAATGCACTGCATAGAAACAAGCTGAGCAAGGTTGTAATCTAGAAGGGTGCACCATCCATTGTCTAGAGGTAAAGAATTCTGCACAGTAATGCCAAAAAGACAGGCCCACCAGTGTGAAAACTGGAATCTCAATTAACCTAAGTCTGATGGTACATGATTATTTTAAGCCACAAGAAAGCAGTTACAAAATATTAAAAGTTTTCCTTTGTGGATATTAGCATCTTGTTGAACTTCTGTACTTCAGTAGTTCCAAGTGATACCAATGGAAACAAGCCCCTCTTGCTAATAAAGTAAAAGGGAGGGGGGAAGCTAAGAGCAATTCACAGTAGAGATAAGACAGATTCTACAGCTCTGAGGGAAGCGATCCTGCCTTGTGAAATAAATTCCAAAACAAAAAGGGTAGCATAACACACTATATGTTGTGCATACATGACTGTAACATTTAAACATATTCCAGTGCCAGATTGTCACATCAACCAGGAAACTGTTTTCTAATAACTTGGGAAAGCAAGATCAAAGGAAGCAGAAAAGGAAAATAGATTAGGTCATTAAGATTACTGGAATGTCCTTGGCAGAACTACAAATTATTCCTAAAGGCAGGTCAAGATGGCAAGCATTCATCCGTACATCTGTCTCAGTGTCACCTAACTAACTTTAAATTTCATGTGTGTCTCTGTGTACCTACACAGTTTTTCCAAACGTAATATATAGCATTAAAATGAAATAGGTTTTGCTTTTAATGGATGCAGTATGTATGTATGTATGTATGTATGTATGTATGTATGTATGTATGTATGTATGTATGTATGTATGTATGTATTAGACACTTATTTCCAATTTTTCATCTACCACTCCAGTATATTTCAGCTATTTATTATTTTACTGAGGATAGAATAACTTTTTTTGCTGCTTTATAATGATCTTTATTTCAGTTTTCTCTATGCTTTTCAAGAAAAAAAAGTAGTTCCATTTGATCTCACACGGAATTTATACGATGTACTTCAAAGACAGACATGCTAGGTTTGAGCTTTTTCGTGATTAGCAATGGTGTTTGAATTTCACAACACAGAAGGGAAAGATCTACAAATGGCAAATGTATCTGAAGTCCCTGTTCAGCATGCATCAGTATAAAGTTACTGCCCTCTGTCATTTCACTTGAAGAATTATCAAGTCCTGAGCTATGACACAGCACAGGCAATGAGGAAGGGTCCCATAACTCCACAAATAAAACCATGTGTGTATGCAAGGAAACATAAAAAGCACAATAATAGATGCAGCTCAGTTAAGGTGCAATTAGGCAATTTAAGGACCATATTAGTAATAACAACTTGACAAATGAAACACTTTAAAGGAAACAGAAATTGTTAAGAAAGGATATTGAACTATTGGAATGTTGTTGTTGATTTTTAAAATAAACCACTTGTAGATCTGGAAAAAACATTAAGTGCATATTACTTGTAGAGGAAAAAAGGACATTTTTTTAAATAGAGTTTGTTTGTTTTTAAAACCCTACATCTTTAGAAATTAAAATAACTACTTATCCTGTGCATGATTCTGCCACCACATTTTCACAACAATATTGACATGTTGGAAAACATTCAGATTAGGATGGCAAAGATGATAGGAGGATTTCAGGATAGGCTAAAGAAATTTAGGATGTTCAGATTGGAGAAAAGAGTTCTGGGAGAATATATGACATCCATATTAATAAGGGATATAAAAAAGATGGTCAAAAATTAGGACCAGAAGCAACAGTTATAAACTGAGCTACCTAGATTTTATTTAAATATAAGAAAAATCTTTCCATCAGGAAACTGTACAACAGTGGAATAATCTATCTATGGAGAGAAAGGTTTTTTAATCTCTGAAGGTTTTAAGCAAAAGCCTGTATAACCATCTCTTGAGGATGATTTTGTTGGTTTACTGCAGATTGCAGTGGTTTGGATTTAATAATACTGTCGGTCTCTAAACTCCATAATTCTGATTCTGTGATTGATGAATCATAACTAATAAAATACCCAGTAAACATAGTATGAAAAAATGAATGTTTTTGTGTGCATGACTACTTTATTTGCATGCAAATAAATTATGCATTTAAAAAGTCTGTTCTCCTGAATGCCAATAAATGGAGAAAATAATAAAAACTGTATGAACATAGGCAATATAAACAGCCAATTAAAATTTTGACACAGTATGCAAGTGGTCTTTCTCAAATATTCTCTTTTCATTTCCTATGGGTTTTTTAAATGCCACAGTGAATATATAAAAATGTAAATACATTGTCTCTGGCTTGCACGATTAAAAACAAATTTTAATGCACATTATAAAAATGGGAAATAATCCACAGTTTTAGCTTCTGCAAGCTGAAAGGGAACTGTAGTTACCTTGACTAAATTCCAAAATATGGTACCATTTTTTATATGGGATGCAAATGCAAATCTGCTTACTTTAAATACCAGTCAGAAAGAGAAATTCACTTATAATGGTTTTTTCCTACAAAAATGTACTATCATTTAACTCCATCCAGTTTCTGGATACAGAAATATCAAGTGCTAATGCAAGGTACTATATAAAAACATAATCCTTAAAATTCTGGAATAACTTTCATGTAATTATAAAGGAGAATTCTTAGCTTTAATATTCCTTGTCTATCCATCACAAATCATATCATCAGTGGATGTGGGCAAACAGGAATGAAATTCAATCCAGGTAATGTGATTAGATTGTCCATATTAAAAAGACAGTATGCCTTCAAAATAAATAGAATCTACTTGGAGGGTCTCATTAATTTGAACAGCAATAATCTATCCTGTTTTCCAATTGCAAGGTAAGTTTTCTTTTCTTAAGTAAACCTGATTAATTTTTTCTAATGAAAAGTCATTGTAAACTATCAGACAAAAGAGCAAAGCTTTCAAAAAGACTAACATATCTTGGAAATTAAAAGCAGTATAGCTAAGGCTTTTTACAAAAGTTAAGTTTCAACATTTAACTTGGAATCTACAGGTTCAACTTTGTAAGATCTGGGCTACTCAAGAACAGTCATTGGTTAAACCATCTCACCATGAAATCTGGCATCTTTCCTCATTCCAGTTTTACCCATGGTAGCAATAGAGTCTGATACTGTTCCACAAATGCCTCTCAAAATCAAATGTCTCTGGTATTTCAACTGCTCCTTTTCTTCCACTGAGAATGATTCATATTCCAGGGGCATTATGCTAACAAATCTCCTCCATTACCTTTCAAAATCAGATTAAACTAGAATACTAAAGCTGTTTAGCATCTAACATAATATTATTTAAAAGATCTGTGGACTTGGCTCCAAAATGACTGCTTTAGGGAATACAGTGGTGGGATTCCAAAAGTTTTACTATCGGTTCTGTGGGTGTGGCTTGGTGGGCATGGTGTGGTTTGGTGAGCATGGTTTGGTGGGTGTAGCTGGGGAAGAATACTGCAAAATATCCATTCCACCCCACTCCAGGGGAAGGATACTGCAAAATACCCATTTCTTCCCGATCAGCTGGGACTCAGGAGGCGGAGAATAGATGGGGGTAGGGCCAGTCAGAGGTGGTATTTACCGGTTCTCTGAACTACTCAAAATTTCCACTACTGGTTCTCCAGAATTGGTCAGAACCTTCTGAATACCACTTCTGGAACACAACTAGTGTTTCAGGGCCATAGCCAATGACAAAATGTTGGGGATAGAATCAACCAAGGCATGAAGGTCATTCTAGCTGCCCAGCTCAAGCAAAGCAAGTACTTCTATTGGGCAACAATGATGTAGGAAGATGCTACAGGCAGTTGGTCACTATAGTGACAATGGCAAATGCATCAATAATTACTGCATGGCAGAAGGCAATCATATACCACTTATGTGTGGTTCCTGTTCTTTTCCTAGGAAGATTGTAGGAATGAAAATATTAAATTATTGATAATATAGTGATGGATGATGGTCCCCTCATGTAAGATGACACTTAATATGCTAATAAAGAAGAACTGAGAATCTTTTGGACTACTAATAGTATTTATGATGTTCATAATAGTATTTATGAACATCTAGTTGTCAACACTGCCATAGGAGAAAAGAAAATCTAAATCTGCAAAGAGAGACTCATGGTAGGAACCCAGAACATAAGAAGAATGAACACAGTAAAAACCTCAGTACAATGAAAGATGAATTAAATTGCTACAAATTGACATCTTAGAGATTGATGAAGTGAGATGGGATTGTTTATATTCCATCAGAAGGTCAATGTTTATTACACAGGATATGAAAAATAAAGACAAAGTTGTATTGCTTTTATAGTTAGGAATGAAATAACAAAAACAGTAATTAGGTATAAAGTCATTAGTGAGGACTGAAAAATATCAATTAGACTTCATAGATAACCCTTTATTATGACATCCAGATTTATGTAGCAACCATTGATACAGAACAAGAGAGGTTTGATGAGTTTTATCATCAAGTTCAATTTGAAATTGACAGAGCATGCAAGCAAGATGTGCTACATGATTGTCAGGAAATTTCCTGACAGTTAGAACAATTTGCCTCCAGAAGTTATGAATTCTCCAACACTGGGAGTTTTTAAGAAGAGATTAGGCAACCATTTGTCTGAAATTGTATAGGGTTTCCTGCCTGAGCAGGAAGTTGGGCTAGAAGACCTCCAAGGTTCCTTTCAACTCTGTTATTCTATTCTATTGGAAATTGGAGTGGTAAAGTTAGAAATAGTAAGAAGGAAAACGTATCAACAGTCAACATTCCAATACAAAAAGGGAAGAAATTTAAATAATAGAAATCAAATAATATCCTTAATTTCATACAACAGTAAAATAATGCTTAAGATCACCCAATGAAAATTAGACCTCTGCATGGAAAATAAATGCCAGATGTTCTAGCTCAGGGGTCTCCAACCTTGGCTTTGCTGGCTGAGGAATTCTGGGAGTTGAGGTCCACAAGTCTTAAGGTTGCAAAGGTTGGAGACCCCTGAGCTAGCTAACTTTAGGAAATGCCTGAAGAACATGAGACATTGTTGCCTGATAATGATGCCATCTAAGTGATGGACAGCTTCTCTATCTTTTAGACTCAACCATTAAAAGACAAAGAGCATGCAGTCAAGAAAAAGACCCCAACTAGCACTTAACAGAGTAGCTATGGAAGCGTGGGAAAAAAACACTTAGATGCTATGATGTGTCTATCGTTACAAGATCAGAACATTGCAAGAAGCGACAATCCTGGTGACATTCTATAGAAGTGGAATTTGCAGTTTGAAGCAGAATAGAAAGAGTACTGACACTTTTAAATTAAAATTTTGGAGAAAATTCCTGTTAATATCATGGACAACCAAGAAAGCAGACATAATCGAACAAATCAATCCAGAGTTTCTCTCAAGGAACAAATTTCCAAGGTCAGATTGTCCTACTTTGGACATATCTGAAGATCTGGTTCTCTAGAAAAGATTCTAATGTCATAAGTCTTGTAAGGAAAGAGAAAAAGAGTAAAGTCAGTGATGGGATTCAGCCAGATCACACCTATTCAGGAGAGCTGGTTGTTAACTTTCTAAGCAGTTCAGAGAGCTGGTTGTTGGAAGAAATCTTCTTTCCCCCACTTTACAGGGCTAATCCTGTAAGGAAGGCAGGAAGGAAACATTCTGGTGTTGTTTCTAGCCTAATCTT
>JANHFT010002196.1:600489-611527 GCA_032467955.1 Pseudoxenodon macrops | reverse complement strand
CGAACTCCTTCAGTGAAGTCTCTTCGCTGATTGGCCACACCTGCAAAGTTATAATTCAACATCCCCAATACACAACATGTGCATGTGCAGAAGCCCCGTGCACATGTGCATTCGCAACCCGAAATAAGTAAAACCTACCCCTGCACCTGACATTTCACAACTTTCCCCCTACCTAAACTGGGGATGGGTATGGCCAGCATATTACATTTCTGACCCGTGGGCCATGAGTTTGACACTCCTGGCTTAGAGAGTGCTGTAAGGCACAGTGACGCAATATATAAGTCTAACTCCTATTGCAATTGCGATTGATTCAGTAACCCCAATGTAGTCTTTCAGGTTTTCCAATGGTCACTCCTATGTAACTGCAAACAGGTAGTCCTTGACTTACGACCACAATTGGGCCAAGAACGTTTGTCACTAAGCAATGTGATTAAGTGAATCCAATCCAATTTTATCACCATTTTTTCCGTGATCATGAAGCAAATGGCATAGTTGTTAAGCAAAACCAGTTTCTCCCCATTGACTTTGCCGCTGGAATTCTCCTGGGAAGGTTGCAAATGGTGATCATGGGACACTGCAACCATTATGAATGCATGCCATTTGCTAAGCACCCACATTTTGTTCACATGACCACTGTGTGATGGTTGAAAGTGCAAGAATCAGTCATAAGGGACTTTTTCCCCAGTGCTGTTGTAACTTTGAACAGTCGTTAAACACATGATTGTTTGTTGAGGACTATCTGTGGTCATGCCCAGAAGGTCTAAAGAGTTCTTAAATGTGTGTGTCAGAAATGCACAAGAATTGCAAGGGGGAAGGTGGTACTGTTGGAACAGTTTTTAAAAAAAGGGCAATATGGAAACTTTAATTTAGACCCTTGAATTTGATATTTTTAAACTCAGGATGTAATTGAAATATTAGATATGTTATTATAAGAACTAAAATGTTGCAAAGCAGACGTGACCAAAATATAACTCCAGAGAAGACCGCAGGAACAAGCTTTCAGAGATAAGGAAATTAATTATGAAATTAGATGAGAATCAGAGGACAGCAACCAGAGATAAGAAAGTTAACAATTAAGTGCAATGTAGCAACTCATGTCTGATCCAGCAATATAACAGGTCAACTAAAGGACAGCTAAGGAAATGCATGTTGGAATTCTGGAGGAATATTGCTAGCAAATGATAAAAGAGAAAGATATGTAGGTTTCAGTTGGAAGGGTCTTGTAGGAGAGCCAGTGAAAACAAGCGTGTGAATGATAGTGTGAAATGTTTGAGCAAGTGTAATTAATAAAATAAAATATACATATTCAACTTCCTCTTGAGACTTCCTGTTTGCTGGATATTCCCTTGAAGCTGCATAAGATCATGAACTCCTCTTTCTTACTGAAGGTGTGTGAGTATATCTTGTGATAAATTCCATCCATTTCCACCAGCAAAGATTACATGTCATGAACAGGGGTGGGTTGTAATTTACCTTGCCGGCGATCCGCTGCCTCCCGTGTCGCGTGGGTGTGCCTCGTGCACGTGTGCATGCACAGTAGAAAAAAGCCCTGAAAAATTCCCCCCCAAAAAAGGCCAAAAACAAGATTGTGACACCTGCGCAGTGCCGGAAATTCGGCTTCTGCGCATGTGCAGAAGAAAATAAATCTGGAAAAAAATTTCAAATTTTTCCCCCAAAATAAAAAAAAGCCCGAAAACAAGATGGCAATCCATGCACAGTTCCGGAAACTCAGTTTCTGCGCATGTGCAGAATAAAAAAAAATCCACACAAAAAAATTCCCCCCCCAAAACAAAATCCCAAAAAAAGATGTCAGCACCCACGGAGTAACAGAACCAGCTCCATGACATCACCAGCGGCCTACTACCTACTCGGTAGAACCGGTCCAAACTGGTAGGAACCCACCTCTGGTCATGAAGCCTCACCTGTACCTATCTAGTCTCTATACTTATCCAGTAAAATGCTAGGGGTACGGTTAATGCATGTTCCTCTGGTGTTGTCTGACAGTCAATGAATGAACTATAAGAGGAGATTCCTGGGTATAACATTTAGCTGATGGACAATGTTTGTAGCAATTGAAATATTCATGGTGAATTTATTGGTAGGTATGATGAGTTGAAAAGCAGAGAAGCCTGAAAGGGTAATGCTCATGAAGGTGAGATGTTGAATCACCTGCAGGGATTTAAGAGATTAAATTTTGAGCAACTATATCAGTGGTGAGATTCAGCCATTCCGCACCTATTTTTGAGAGAACCGGTTGTTAACTTTCTAAGCAGTTGGGAGAACCAGTTGTTGGAAGAAATCTTATTTTGTTCCCCCCTCCCACTTTACAGGGCTAATCCTGTAAGGAAGGCAGGAAGGAAACATTTTGGTGTTGTTTCTAGCCTAATCTTTATTGTCCTGCTTACAGAAATTGCCTCTTTGGTTAACCCTTATTACATTGTAACAGCTAAGGCAAAGCACCCATTGATGTGAGTGACATTGACTTGGCCACACCCACCCAGTCACATGACCACTGAGCCACGCCTACCCAGCTGGTCATTAGGGCAGAGAATCAGTTGTTAAATTATTTGAATCCCACCACTGAGTAAGGTGGATGGGCTTAGTTATTGTGGCAACTGGTGTACTGTTGGAAGACCTGAAGGAATAGGTTAGGAATAGATCTTGATAGACAAAAACCTTCTCTATGTTTACTAAGAGTCAGCATCAACTTGGCAACATATCTGTATGTTTATCTACCTATCAATATATTTATCTAGTCATTTGTACATGATTATCTAAACTATGATGATTATGCTGAGATTATTGTATTATGTATGATCATAAACAATTTATAATTGATGGCAAAATATTCCCATGGCAGATAGAATACTGAAAAATGAGGTATACAAACCTGATCTCCCTAGAGGCCTTAAATATCAATATAAAATACATGAAATCGTGATCACTGGTTTCTATTACTTCAACTGCAGCCTGGTAACTTGCAATTTATACTCTCTGGATAAACTGACATTCAGTAAATACATGCTATGCAGGACTTTAGAATATATTTTACCCAAAACACTAAGACAGCTTAGTCAATAGTCTAGAGCTGTCTGTGGACATAATTATTGTATTAATAATTTTTAATTATTAAACTTTACTAACAGATTGATATAAATCAGAAAGCAGTCCAAGTATATACAGTAAGTGTACAGTTATGATAGAAAAATGAATGTAATATATTATTTATGAAACATTGCAAATAGTAATTTAGATTTATATAAAATGTATTTATTATACATACATACATACATACATACATACATACATACATACATACATATATGTGTGCATATATATAGACCATAAGCATCCAATCAATCTTTCTACTTTCAAATAAGATATTAAATGGGATACTGCAGAACCAGACATCTGTTTTTAAATATGCAATGTTTATGTTTGATAATGCAATTGAAACACTGTAGCATTGGCTTCCACTTATGGATCTGGTCCCGCCAATCAAATAGCTTCTGACTGCAATAAATAACTAATAATCTCCATGCATCTGCTAATCTTAAAGACGTTCAGTTTGGTTGCGTCACTATATAGGAGTATGTTTCATAGCTGAATATCTACAGAGATTTTATGCAAGCATCTTTAAAAAAATATTTCTAGCTTCTAGTTTGGACATGCTATCATTCCTTTTCTTGCTTGTTGTGCCCACCATATCTATAAGCTCTATCTTGGCTTGTAATCATTTAGAATTAGCATAAAATAATGCTATATGATCTCTATCCAAATTTTCCTGATGGATGAATTTGCACTTTTTGACTATTTTGACTATATGCCCATTTGGACTATCAAGAGCATCATCATCATAATTCTCTTGGGACACGTGTTCCTGAACTGGACACTTCCAGTTTCTGTCAGCTTTCCCTTGGGTTTAATTAAAAAGTTGTTCCTTTCCTTTTTGATGTTCATCATATCTTAACTGTCAGCATACTTATTCAATTATGCACACTACATTCTCTAAGTACATTCTGTCAGTTTGGCAAGAATAAGCATAAGGATCTACTAGTAGAACTCTTGGTGATTTGTGGTAAATCAGAAAGAATACCTTGCTCACAACTGTTAATCAACAGAATGAATCTCTCTCCCAAATTATATTATTGAAAGGAATAAATCTATAAGAGTGATTACATTGTTTATTGCCAAATCTATGGATTTTAGTGGGAGTATTTGCAATGTTTCTTCTCAAAAATACTGTGTGAGCTTTGGGGTTTTAATTGAAGAGGTTTTAAAAAATGAATATTTTGCTTTGGTTTAAATTAAAATTAAAGAGGAATAAATAAAATATGGGAGGATTATAAGTGAACACATCAAAGTCTAAAAAGGGTACAAAAAGCCATGAGAGAGAAAACAAAGAAAGAAGACATGCACATTTTTCCAAGTTTGTAGAGTCGTTCTAAAATATTTCTGACATAAATATAATAGCGAGGTGACTCTTCCGAAAAGATCAATATATCATCCAAGTACACCAAAATCTATTTGTCCAGACATTGAAAATATTTTAACAATCTTAAAAATATATCACTGGACAGTTAACGAATCCAAAGGTGATTGCTGGGTATTCAATTTTGCCATACCTGGTATCAAATGCCAATTAATATTCATCACAGGGGTGAAATCCTAACGGCTTGGACCGGTTTGGCAGAACCGTTAGCAGACATGTGGCCTGGTTTGCCGAACCGGTAGCAATGGCTGGCTGGCCATGCCCCCAAACCAGTCCCCCGGTTGCCACTCGCTGGCCCTGCCCTGCCCAGTGTCTGCTCTGCATCTTGGCACTTCTGACGTGCTGCGTCCCTGATCTGCCTGCCAAGTAAGCCTGAGAAGTCACAGCCTACCTAGCTGTCCATATCCCTCCCCCACCATCCCAAGTGCAAAAAGTGGGTGCAGTTTACCGATTCCCTGGGCTTGTTCTTGGCCAGCGTGAAGCACTACAGCATGACCGAGAAGCCTCAGCCCCACGCTGTGCTCTCCTGCTTGCAGAGCTTCCCCATGAGGCAGAGGAGAACCAGCAGCAACAACGGGACTGCACCATGGCAGCCACTTGGGAAAAGGAAGAGGACGCACTGCTGGAGTACAAGGGAATCGGCCAACTGCACCCACTTCTTGTACTTGGTGCTGCAGTTGCTGAGGCCCTCCTGTCATCGCCCTTGTGATCCTCACTCCCATTGCTGTCGCTGGGCAGTCGCCTTCTCTGGAAGGACCGTGCCACTGCCAGAGAAGTGTGAAGCTTCCTTCAAATGGAAAAAAATGCAGGAGCAAGGACACAATTCTTTTCTCTCGCAGGGGCTGCTCAGTTGGGAAGGGTTGAGGGTAAGCTCCGACATGGAGCTCCACTGCCATTCCACTTGTCTTAAAGGCACCTCGACCCACTGCCCCTGTCAGGCTCCCCCTCCACCCTTCCTGGCTGAGCAGCCCCTGCAAGAGAAAAGAAGCATGCACTTGCTCTTGCTGTTTTTCCATTGGAAGGAAGCTTTCGTACCTGTTCTGGCTTCCTGCACTGTTCGCTAAAAACCTCACCAGTACCCTGTGCATGAGCAGGAAGCTCGGGGTGAGTGAGAAGGGGGAGCAGCCAAGCACTTTGTTTCTCTCCCCCCTCCCCTGTTATCTTCCAAACTGGGAGGCCGAGGTGGAAAGGTGGGCAATATTCAGGGCTAGAAGGTGTTGGGTCTGGCTTGGTGAAGGGCGTCAGGCTGGTCAGGTGCTGATCATTGGAACTTTTTTAATTTTTAAAACATTTTTACTAGTTAAAATGCTTTTAAAAGTAACAAAAGGTTGACCACGCCCACCCAGTCACATGACCACCACCAAGCCATGCCCACCAAGCCACGCCCACAGAACCGGTCACAAAAAAAATTAGATTTCACCACTGATTCATGGCCCTTATTCATAAATATGTCTGCATGACAACTTTAAAAAAATGCACTGAATTGTGAATGAGGGGAAATTTATTACAGATGGATCTATATTCAAAATCCATCTATTGCATCTTAATAAGATTTCCTTCTCTGCCTTCATGTCTGCCCTCTGATATGGCAATTCCCAAACTCCCAGCATCAATAATGATTAGAAAGCCATTGGAAAATTTGCTATTCTCCTAGGCCTTAGGGTAATGTGATTATTGAAGCCCTGTATGTTTTGTTTGCTTATTTGAGAAGGTTTCTTCTTAATGCATATGCCTCTGTATCTCTATTTTATTGTTTCTTGGCTTTAAAATGTAAGCTGCTAGAATTGCTTGGAAACTGTTGGTGAATGAATGAATGAATGAATGAATGAATGAAATCTTTCTATCTTTCTACTTTTCTACCTTTCTATCTATTAGACATTTGCATCAAACTCAAATTACCAAAGTCTCTTACTTCCTGTGCAGGTCTATTCAACAGATTTCCTGAAATGATATGGGATTAATCCCCACCCCCAAAAGGAGAAGGTCTGCTGGCTAAAAGTAGTTTTTTTTCCATTCTCAAGTGAGGAGGTGCCAGTTCCTCCACAATATACATGTTGTGTGTTGCATATTTATAAAAGCAGGATAAAGGAATCTCAGAAAAGGTACATTAATATTAATCAAGCCTTCAATTAAGTCAGTAGAGATCATAATAATCAATATTCATCATAAGCTGAATATGAGCACATATCAATAAACCAAAATCATAAATCTGGCCCTGTGCTGTTTTTCCCCCCAACATTGCAGTATAATAACTTTTGCTATATCCTCTGTTCTGTAAAGCCATAATTTTTCATATTGTGTTAAGTTCCAGGTTTTTTGGTATATCATTCAAAAGTTTAAACAATATTGAAATAGGAGAGGAGAGGAGAAAAGGAGGAGAGGTAGTAGGGAGGTGGGGGTGAATGAGGAAGGAAGTAGGAAGGAAGGGAAAGAAAGAGGGCTGCAAAACATGGAAGATGGGATGGTAAAAAAAGCAACCGTAAACTTAAAAAAAATGAATGAGATGAGTTGAAATGTAAATATATTTGCTATGTAAAAATAGAAGAAATATGAAATGTGAAGATAAAATATGTAATTGTCTGTATAGTAAATAAAACTTAAATTTTTTTCAACAATATTGATGTAACACTACATTAACCAATGTAAGGATATTAATTTTTTAAAAGTCCATATCATTTAACTAATTCTTGCCTCCTTCATTTTACGTTTCCAATGCAATGTGGATAACAAGTAACCCCCTTTAAGCATTTTCTGAAGTATCCAGTAGTTGTATAAGAAAATCTTTAGTTAAATAAATCTCATATCAATATCATAAAAACATTTTTAGCATTTCTGTAGCCATTACTATAGTTATTCAGGAGCTTTGGACATTTGTTACGCAGTAGGACTAAACTGTGAAATCAAAGGATTTTTAAACGATTCTTTCTTCACCTGAATTAAGAGACATGAACTATACTGGTGCTTCATGTGTTCTATTTTATCCACAGCTCTGGGGCTATAACCAATCAATCTGCTGTTATAAACTTCCGTAACATTTTGTAGCCTTTACAATTTCCTAAACAGTCATCTTTACTTTTAATTAATCTACTTTCACTGGCATACAGTTTTAAGACAAACTCACATAAAATAAACAAATACCCAAATAAATGTAGTCATCTTCAAGACCCATTGCTTTGGAACAAATCAGACTCAACTGATGCCATTAGGACAAGTGCTATTTCCTCTGGATCTATGTGACTGCATTGTACATCTTCTCATAAATGTCACTAATGGATATTATCAACATTCACCACCTGCTATTCACAACCAACCCCAAATTGGTGATTAACGGCATATACCAGCTGTTGTCAAGATATAGTGGGGGGAGAGTAAAATGTCAATATTCTTTCCTTTCTGACATGGACATTAACATAAATGCAGAAAAATGCACTAGAAACTGTCCCCATATAATTGTTCCAGTATTGACAATGGGGGAAATGATTCTACACACACTTGAAAGTATTCCTATATCCTTAGCTTATCTTGAATGAATTAATACAGCTGCCTAAGAACCTGTTTCCATGGTTACACTGGAGACTTTCTAAATATAGTTCATGATGTAACTATCTAAACTAGGGTGCAGAACTGAGGTAAACCTCTGTAGGAAAACCTCATTTTTTGCATTATGTCCAAATTTCTTTATAAATGCAATTAAAAAAAACATTTCAAGACTTCTTACATCTTTAAGTTGTAAAATTTAGAACTTCATCTTTTCTTTTTGCTTTACAAATTAGATACATAACAACTGTCTTTAATTTTTTTGTAATGTTTAGGTGAAATTACATCTAGCAATGCATTCTTCCCCTCTTAAGGAAAAAAATTAAAGATGTAACCTGAATATAATTCCTGTTTTCACTTATAGTTCAGCTTCTTGGATAAAAATCACAAATCATCACAATTATTACTACTGAAGTATTGTCAGCCAAATAGGAAAAATAATTCAACACAACTGTATAGCTTTCTGTCTATTTCTTAGAAAAACAACTTAGATTGTTTCCTTCCTTCCTTCCTTCTTTCCTTTCCATCATCCCAACCACATTTACCTCTAATCCGATATAAGAAAATCATTTTTGGTGTAATAGCTATAGAATTTAGACACATACCACTTTATAGTGCTTTACAACACTGTCTAAGCAGTTTACAGAGTCAGCATATTACTCCCAATGATCTGGGTCTTCATTTGACCGATCTCAGAAGGAAGACTGAGTCAACCTTGAACTAGTCAGGATTTAATTCCTGGCAGTGGGCAGAGTCAGCCTGAAATACTGCATTCTAACCACTGCACCAAATTCACCAAATTGCAGCTTGTGATCTGTTTTTGTATGTCATACCTGAAGGAGAATCATCTTTCCCTCCCAGTATACTCAAAACCAGTAGCTGCATCTGGAGATGTCTTCTCAAGATGGGAAAAAAAGCCCTGCTTAGCATCCTTAGATGCTGGACAAATACCAAATACGTAATGTAGTTTGAAGAAGAAACTACGAGTAATTGAGGCAGCAAAGGAAACATAAACTAAAATTGAAAACAAATCATAAATAATTTAAATGTAAACTTGTTGATCTTTTAAGAAATATAACATATTCTTAAAAAATAATCTCTGAACCAGAAGATTAGAATGTAATCTATGTAGCTCATTTTTATAATGTCTCTATGGAAAACCTCATAATCACAAGCCTCTTAATTTTGTTTAATTTTTTTTCTGAATAAAATAACTGTTATACATTATTAAAGTGTGATATAGTAATAAAAATAGAGTGTGATATTTTACTAAAATGTGACATATTATTTACTACATGATCACATTACAAATGGATAGTTCTGTCTATCAGACTTATTTTTGAGTAATAATTAGCACATAGAGAAGAATTATTTAACACAAATAAAATAAGAGTTGGAAAAGACCACTTAGGCCAGTGAGTTCAAGCCCATCTCCTTGTTCCTGGCAAGACTTAGGAATTAATCATTTTAATATCACAGTTTTTATGAAAAGTTCAAGTGAAAGACAGCTGAAATACAATAAACATATTAAATTACACTAAGTTGTGATGATTCATTTAAAATATATAAACATTTAAGTATAAAAGAGTACAACAGGATAGTTTTCATATAAACAATATTCCTACAGGCAACTTTCTTTAACAGCTTATCTTAACACCATTGACACAAAGATGCTTGCAAAGATAGAATAAGCATCATAACCACAAGGTGCTTCAAGTAGCCCAGCTCTTATTTGTGCTTTATTATATTTCCTTTTTAGTAAAGGTTTCAGAGGATATTTTTAATGCCATGGCAAAAATCAGTAAAGGCAGGTTTGATTGCTGCATATTCTTATCTAAGGTTCTATTCCTGGACTAATAGCAATTCTCATCCTCAAAGCATTGTTCCTTTTATCTGACGAAGCAAAGTGTGAAACGGGACAAGCTTCAACCTGGTATTTGGTCATGGAAGTTTAAGATAGGTAGAAGCAGTCAAGCTCCAGCAGCAAACATCTTCAAAGAAATAAATTTCACAAGGGAAAAAGAAAGCAATAACACATTACTCTTCCTGGATATCCTCCTCAGTAGAGGATACAATGGCAAATTGGAAACACAACTTTATCAAAAAGCTACCCACCAAGTGCTCCATTACCAAAGTAACAACCCAACCTCACACAAGAGGAACTGTGTAATAGCATTACTCAGACAAGTACAAATGCACTGCAGCAACCCAGAAGAGTAGAAAGGGGAAACAAATAACCTATGCAACATCTTCTAACAAATGGATAACTACACAATTTTATCAAAAAGTGCCTGGCCACTCAATCCTGTGAAAAGAGCAACACTAGTATTCATCAAAAATATCTCAGAAACAATCAATAGACTAGCACACCCACAGGAGATCACCATAGCATACAAACTAAAGCCCTCCAAGTAATCTAAGAAATAAAAACAGAAATAATCTACAACATAAAAATAAGTCCCGGAACAGTTATTGTATAGGACAGATATGCAGAAGACTAGAAGACTGTATCTAGCAATCAGAAGACACAAGGAAACTTCTTGATCTCACATGGACAGACTCAACCAAGGTTTCAATTACAAAACCTTTAGCATCTTAGAACAATCAAATCCCAAAAATGCTAAAGACTTCCTGGAAGCTTGAGATTCAAACAAATGAACAAAGTCAAGGAAACGATTGGTCCATTGGAGAAAGTGGTAAGAAGGTGACAAGCAATAGGAAAAAAGCAGAACTGCTTAACTCATTTTTTGCATCAGTCTTTACACAAAGGGGGAAAAAACAGTCCAACTTATCAAAAACAGCACCACAAAAAATAGATTAGGAATACAAGTTAAAATAGGGAAAAAATGGTAAGTGAGCACCTAGATGAGTTCAATTCACCAGGATCAGACAGATTACACCCCAAGGTTCTGAAGGAACTGGCAGATGTGATCTCAGAACCACTGAAGTATATCTTTCAAAGATCCTGGAGCACTGGGGAACTGCCAAAGAACTGATGTAGTTCCCATC
>JANHFT010002196.1:557036-571805 GCA_032467955.1 Pseudoxenodon macrops | reverse complement strand
ATTGCAGGTCAAAAGCCAAAATAAAATGACACCCGTCTCTTTGTGGTAGACTTTCAAATATGGAATATCCCCCCCCCCCACATGCCTTCTTTTCTGTAGACTAGCCAAACCCAAATCCTGCAACCGTTCTTCATATGTTTTAGTCTACAGGCTATCATCTATCATCTTCTTTTCACTTTTTCCAAACTCTATTTTTCTTTTTCACACCGAAATTTAAATTTATTTACTTTTCACATTTCTGTGTGGCCCATCTTCCTCCAAGAGGAAACATTGCTTAATCTAAGCAATTTCTATGTATGCAAATGGGGAAAAAATACTCTGCAATGTATTTTCTCATATTGTTAAAGTCATTGTTGATTGATTTTAACAATTGGTAATAGATATGTCAACTATGTAAAAGGTGTTATGAAACAGGTTTAAAAATGCATTATCGCATAAGCATGGACATCCTTTTCTATGAAAGGGCAGTTAAAAACAGAGATGTCAAAGTGCATTCAAGAAGAGCAGGAAGTGTTAAGTGTTGTGTGACATACAGGAATAAACTGGTGATGCTTTTGTTAAAGAGAAACAGATACTTCTTTCCGAAGCTTTTAAAAAAAATATTTGATGTACTCTTTGAATTAGTCTAAAACATAATACAAATACCAAAACATCCTGTATACCTTTTTTAGAGAAGCTACATTGACACCCAGAAATATGACAAAATACCTGACAGTTTCTATGTCTTCAGAACAGATCTCGTAATACATAGCATTCTTCAAAAAAGGCGAACATATTTTTTTTAAATCCTTCTATTTGATATGCAGTCTTTGTTTTATATGTTGATCTTGTTTGTCAAAATTTAGTGACAAACATTCAGAAAGCTAAATAAATGCCAAAAATCAGAAAACAATTCCCATTACACAATTTCCTTGTCATTTACTTCTGCATATGAATTATATTCCAAACCATCTTGTATTAAATGGAAGTCAAACCGGAGTTTGACATTTTGCTTTAACTAACTTGCACAGACCACAGCTTCCCAGATTTAGTTCAACTGAAGAAATAGCAATTTATTTTGAATCAAAACCCAGAGTTTTATCTCCACTCTTTTTCACAAAAGAGATGAAATACAGGGAATCAAGTGCATTTATGTTGCTTCCCTTTTTTGTGGTATCCAAAACCACTCTGACATTACTATTGAAAATGGGAAGTATGTTTTCATACTGTTTTGAAGCAGCAGTTTCAGAACAATTGTAATGTAAATCCTAAAATAGGCTTTAAAAGGTAAAGAAATACTAAATTGTGTTTGATGCCTAGGTAACAGCTTCCAAGCCATTTTCTTCGCAGGGTTATGGAAGTAATTGCTTTTTTATAGATTTTTTCCTCCAATTTCCCATTCCAGTGTTCAGTTCTGGAGTTCCATTCAAGTACTAAGTGAGGCCAAATCTACTTAGTTTCCAAGATCAGCCTAGATTGGCTATATGCTGCCTAGACCAAAACAGCATTAACCCTTTCAAAAACAATAAAACTCTCATGTCCTTCTTTACCTCAAGCAGACATCATCACCATCACTATTACTACCATGGTCATATCCACCTACATGGAATAGCTGCACACACTTTGCATTACTTCTGTACCTAGTACTGTCCACAGATGTTAAGTGTGACTTCATCTAAATATTGCTCATCCCAATAGATGAAATTTACCATATGACAATTTCAATTATGATAAAGATTTGAAATAGACACTTTACAAAGTCCAATTCGATAAATATTTATATACAGAAGTAAGTGCCACTAAATTCAGTGAGGCTAACAAAATGATATTAATTAAGATTTCAGGTGTGTGTGTGTGTGTGTGTGTGTTTTAATCAACTTTACTCAATCTGCTTTCTTCTTACACTGAGAGGGAAGCAAGAGATTCTTCCCAGAAGCAACCTGAGGATATTCAATAAATAAAGATAAATAGGTGTGTCAGGAAGAAACATATCACAGCATGGTGTGAGGCTTGTGGCTGCCTTGTAGGCTTATAAAACCAAAAGTGACACTGATAAGCCCCATCCATGTATCCCTATCCATGTGTGACAAATCAATCAAATATCTGCACAGCAGCTACGCATTCCAGCAGCATATAAAGCAGCACAAAAGAACTTGATTTATTATTTTTCCCCATGGTGGCACTGATCACAAGATTATAAAGTTAAATGTATGTATATCATATTTTGAAAATTACTAGAACCAACTGTGTGGGTTGTTTATAGTTGATTTGTTAAAGAGAGAATCCATAACTCAGGCATGAAATCAAAAGTGTTGCTGGGCTACAATCTGCTTACTTTGATGACAAGGAAAATGTTTAACAGTTCCCTTTGACTTCAGGGCGTTCTTCGCCCACTCCTACCCCCTTAGTCTCTCTCATTCAACATACTCAACAAAAATGATGAATGTCAAAATGATATGATTTCTCCAATAATGTTAATTTTTCTTGTTCTCAGAGATATATTGTGACAAAAACATATTGTGATATCTCACATTGAACAATAGCTTTATTCTGGGGGAAGGAGAAATGTTGCACTTTATAGAAAAGAAAAGAAAGTCATTTAGGATAGAGAAAAAACAGAAGATATTTATAAATGAAAACATGTGCAACAATGGCAATATTTGCATAAATTACAAGTAGCATATTTGGTCTTCTTCCTTCTTTTATAAAATGAATATATTCTGAACTAGTCCAAATAGCTCAGTTCCATCTGAAGCAGTTCTATCAAGACAATTTTCAAAATGTGCATCTTGAATAAAATGATCTACAACCATCTTGGATTCACAACACCAACTGGAACAGCAGACAAAATCTGCTGGGGAATGGGGAAATGTCCAATATAGGCTGCTACATCAATTGCAGACTTATTTAGATAGTGAAGCCCTAGCTGCAGTGACTTGCTTTCATCCCCACTCACTTAGATTATAATAATGTACTCTGTATGCAACTGTCTCTAATGTGATCTAAAAATTACAATTGTTACAAAATACAGTGATTAGGAGACTGCAATATAATGCCAAGTCCAGCAGCCCTTGAAGTCCATTGACTCTTATCTGGCATCAGTTTGCCTTGACCATTAATAGATCAGATTCTTGAGTACAGGTAGCATGAAATAAATGTATATTATTTTTGAATTCTAGCCTGGTTCCTGGTTTATTGCATCTGACACACATTGGATTCAGGGGTGGGTTATAACTTATCTCGCCGGCAGTTCGCTGTCTACCGTGCCACGTGGGCGCGGCATGCGCACGCACAGTAGAAAAAAGCCCCAAAAAATTCCCCCCAAAAAAAGGCCAAAAACAAGATGCCAATGCATGCGCAGTGCAGGAAACTCGGCTTCTGTGCATGCGCAGAAGAAAAAAATCCGGAAAAAATGTAAAAAAAAATTTCCCCAAAAACTTTTTTTTTAAAAAGATGCCGGCGTCCACGGAGTAGCAGAACCGACTCAGCGACCTACTACCTACTCAGTAGAACCGGTCCAAACTGGTAGGAACCCATCTCTGATTGGATTATAGATTATGAGTTTTGGCCTATACATTTCTAAATGATTTGGTTCCCAAATATCTGCAGGGATCTTACCAGCCTATATGTACAAGACAAGGAAGGAACACTTAACAGTTTAGCAGTCCACATTTTTTTAAATAGATACATGAATAATTTTAAAGCACGTAGAGTTTTAGGAATTGGGTGGCATATAAATAAATAAATATGCTACAATTTTCCCATAGGAACATGAACACTTCAATGAAAATATATGTTTATTTTAAAATAACATAATCAGGGAAGCCATTTTTTTCCTTTTAGTACCTTTGTACATTTTATATACAAAGTGAACAAGTTGGTCTAGTGCTAAGTAGAAGGTCCCTCCTTCTTCCTGAAATGGATTGATAGCACAAACAGAATGCATTTAATTTTTGCATGATTTTATTGTCATTGTGATAGTGTAACATTCATAATTTATAAAAACGTTTTTTTCAAATTTGTCTTGGTTTTTAGCAACATGTACACCAATATGACACTAGTCAGGAAGACAAGCTTGGTTGCAATATGGTTCCCACAGTGGTTTCCTGGCTATTTGAATACAATTTAAATTAACACAATACAGAAAGCACATGCCAGACATAATCTATTTACAGAGTGGTGATAAGGTTCTGTTTGTTTCTTTTGGTACCCTTCTCATATAGTAAAAAAAACCTTAAATCACAACCCATTGTGACGTGGACAATTAATTTCCTTATGTATTTAAAGGACAATGCTAACAATATGCAAATTTATTTTGATTCAAAACTTTATAAAATGTTTAAAAGAAATAACCTTTACCAAATTAACATGAATGTGTCTTTCTTAGATGCTATATCTTGGTGTTTCTTCCACAGAGTGAATATTTATATGGCTTTTCTAAATTTTAGAATGAAAGGATCTTGAAAGCACAGTAGGCAAAACATTTTTTGTTTGCAATGCATAAAGAAGGATCAGGAAACTTGAAAGTAAAAACAAATTTAAACAAGGATTAAAAATCGTCTTGACTTTGTATAAGACAGATCACCATAAGACTGGTAGAGCCACTGAATAGCTAATCTTAAGGAATGTTACTGGATATAAGGAAAGGGTCCTAATGTGACCAATGAAAATGTATGAAAACAGAAGTTTTTATACTGCAGAATTTCTTTTTCTTCTGGGTGTGATTCATTGTACTGGCTATTACCTTCAAAATTCTACGTGGCTCAAGGGCTGGGTATCCTTCAGACAATTTTCTTTAAGTTGTATTTGCCTATCCTGTGAGATCTGGCAGAGGTACACAGGACCTTGCTGTTCTTTCAGTTTATATAATTGTCTGGTTAGACTCTAATACGTTTATGTTATTTCTTGTGAGCTGTTTGTAATCTTTAGAAATGGGGTGCAATATAAGGGAAAGGAAGGAAGGAAGGAAGGAAGGAAGGAAGGAAGGAAGGAAGGAAGGAAGGAAGGAAGGAAGGAAGAAAGAAATACTACTTTATAGAATTAGCACTGTAGCAATTGTAAAAATACATTATTAACAAACAAAAATAATACATTGTTATAGACACGCCGAGAATGGCTGGGAATCAGGCAGCATATAAATTTAATAAATTACTCTTATTGTTATTTATGTAATCACTCTTAACAAGCTTCTTTCTTTCTTTCTTTCTTTCTTTCTTTCTTTCTTTCTTTCTTTCTTTCTTTCTTTCTTTCTTATGAAACCATGAAGTCAAGTACAATAAAAAGGGCAAATCATCTTTGTTATTATTCGGCCTAAGCCGTATCAACCTGAATATAAGAGATAAGGGAATTCAACTCTTTTATCAATGTGAGAAAGTTTTAGTTGAGTTGTTCCATGACTCAATTCTCTAAGGCACTAATACATATTAAAACCCATTCCAAATAAGGCTTGCATGGAAAATTTGAGAATAAACATAAATACTTGCCACAGAATTTTGCATTATGAATATTGTAGCTCACTAAAAAACAGAGACAGATGAATATTTCACCCATTTTAATCTCCATTTTTGTGCATAAAATCTTTCATAAGTTATCAGATATCAGAAACACTAAACTCCATTAAAGCTCCTAGTGAATTCCATGTAAGTTATATGTGTATCTGAAGCAAAATAAAATAAACTGTTTTATGCTAAGTCAATATATCAGTAAGAAGGGATCACAAGTATTGGGATAGAAATTGCTATCCCCGCCTGTTAATATAATTATTTTCAGTTGGGAGAAGAAAGAAACAGTTTTCTGACGAATCTTAGGTCTTAATTCTCTATTGCATCTTTCAATGTAAGACAATAATAGAAAGAAGTTACCGGTAATACATAAGATGCTTTTACTACAATGATTTTTTTATTGGTCTGTATTCTAAATATATTTTATTAGTATTTTTGTAATAACATATAAATTGAATAGCCCACCCATTAATTCATAGACGAAAGTTAATATTTGTTTTATTTTCATGAATATGTCAAGTTGGGTAAAAATACCATCATTCAAGCTTTGAGTATTAATGCTTCTATTCCCATCCACTAGTCCTCCTGCCTATTATGCAAATGGTAAAATTAGTAATTTCCTGATTTGCAATACATAAACTCAAAGCATGACAATTCAAGATTGATTCATTCCAGTGTCTGGAATAACCTCTTTTATTTTCAATTATTAAGAATTTCTTCATCAACAATATATATTTTCCATGACAGCTTCTAACTCTGACTTTCATCATAAGAGTACTTCTTTTTAATATATATAAATAATATTTCATAAGAATCTCTATTTTGCACTTTTCATTTGGATTAAGTCTTGTATAAATGGTGTTGCCATTAACTTTTTACTTCTTTGCTGAATTAATAGTAATCAATAACGTACTAACTAAAATAATTTAATGCTCCAGAATTTTATTTATCAGATGGTTGCATAATAAAAGCTGGTGGTATCTCAGCAAGTAGAATTATGAATTGGCAGAGGTTTGGCAAGATTTTTCAGAAGTAGGCTGCCATTGCTTCTTTCCTAGGACTGAGAGTAAGTGTCTGATTTCCTCTCCCAGGTCATTCAACTGGTGGGATCATGGTCTCTTTGTTTCTATCCTAATGCCTTAACGATTACACCAAACTGGCTCTAATTTGAAGATTGCCCCTGAAGGAAAACCTACAGAAATTTACAAATGAAAATCAAATAATATAACATAAAATGATGTAGTTGCCTAATTTTACATTTGGAACTCAATGGACATACAAATGCAATGAATGCATTTCTTGGGAATACGTAAAAATTTGCTGTTGTAAAGAATTATATTTGTCAGAATAAATATAATAGAAAAATCAGCATTTGAAAGTGTATTTAAAAAAAACGATTTAAAAAAAATGCTGCAGCAAACAACATGATTGAGGCCAAGAATTTATACTGGCCTTATTTCCTGCCATTTCATGGCTAATTATCTCTCCTCTAAATTGTAGAGTCCTGCATTTCAACTCTCAGATCTACAACGCCAGCTTTATCACCGAAAAGGGACAAGTAAAATGAAAGAGAAAATCCAGTAAGATGATCAGAGATATTAAACAATACCTCCCTACACATACAAAGTACAATGTCTCCTGCCCGTCTATATATTTTTTTTAATCCAGTTTTTGTTTTTTGTTTTTAAATGCAGCATTTAGAACAATAGAAGACACCCAGGGTAAAATTTCCTCTTAAGGTTCAGCAGCTGCTCATAAACAAGCAGAGCCTCTGGAGTCTCTTCGTGACTTATATTCAATCTAGACCCATCTGCTATTGTATTTAGTAGAGCTGGTGTTCCCAAACAATGTTTGCAAATAATATTACTTTTCATTATTGGCACTTCTTTGTACAATAATGATTTGCAAATATTAATTCCCCCTATTCTGCAATCAGGCGTGCTATTTGTCTGAATAACAATATGATAATACACACACCCACACACATACAAATCCTTTGAATCTTTTGGATTTTCTTCTGCAATTAGCATCTGTGCTGAAATAAACTGTATTGACAGGGATTTCAATCCCATGATAACTTAAATTTTCATATTTTTTAATTTATAAGTGCATTAAAACCTCATTTCTTGTCCTCTTGATGTGATAGATTAAAATTATACAAAACATTTTATTTGCAGGATACACATACACACACACACACACACACACAAGCTTGGTATGGTATGACTTTTTTAGAATAGAATAGAAAGATATTCCATTTTTTAATATTATACCTGGGTCAATAGTCTTCAAGGTGAAATAAGAACTACCTTTACTATTAAGAAAGATAAACTAACCTGTAAATATGACTGGTTTAAAAGATAACTTAAGTGTCTATTGTTATAAATTTTATATTTTCACCACTCTGGGATAGAGAATTACAGTGAACATGAACACAAAAAAGCAACATGAACACATGAACACAAAAAGCATGTACATAAGAAAACTTGACACAGTGAAGGATGAAATGAAACAACTACAAACTTGACATTTTAGGCATCAGTGAATTGAGATGGATTGGGATTTGACACTTGCAGTCAGAAGATCAAGATTTTGTTAATGTTGCCTTACAATAAAGTAGAATTAACTCATCCTGTCTGGTTTTCCTGGAAGGGTTGATAATTGGTTACTCAGGGCATGAAGAACAAAGAAGAAATGACATTGCTTTTATAGTTAAGAAGGATATAGTGAAAACAGTACTTGGCTCCAATACAACCAATGACTGGTTAATGGGAAACCCTTTAGTACAGGGGTCTCAAACCTGCATCATCATGTGACGTATCGGGACTTTTTCCCCCTTTGCTAAACTGGGCATGGGTGTGGCCAGCATGTGATACATCCGGGCCGTGGGCCACAAGTTTGACAGCCCTGTTTTAGTACGTTGAGAACAACATTTCTATCATTTTAAAATATATTGTGTTTTTATGCAAAATCACATGATGGCACGTGGAAAGGGTCCTCTATAACCACTCTTCTAAGACATTACAGGACAAGGGCTGTGTTACAAGTAGTCTTCAACTTACAACCATTTGCTTAACAACAGTTCAGAGGAATAATGGTGTTGAAAAAAGTGACTTACAGTATGTGACTTTGACCTTTCCTCAAAGTTACAATGTTGTACCACCCACATGGTCAGATGATCATAATTTGGATGTTTGGCACAGTTGCTCTATCCTGGGATCACATGGTCAGAATTTGCAGCCAACCTCTGACAAGCAAATTCAAAGGGGAAAGCTGGATTGGCTTAATGACCATGTGATTCACTAATCAGTTGCATGATTCATTTACAGACTATGGTAAAAATGGTTGTAAAATTGGGTTCAGTCTCATGACTTCTGTACCAACCACATCGCTTAACAACAAAAATTTCAGTCTCAATTGTGATCATAAGTCAAGAACTACCTGTAGTCTACTGTGGCAAAAAATCAGGATAGCACCTAACAAATGTTATTGAATGGCACAGCATGTTCTAGAGATAGTATTTGCATCCAAACAAATCTCAGGAATAAATATCTGAATAAAATATGCATACAAAATAGAGCAGTATTGCAATATTCTCTTTCCATTGTGTTTTTTTGTTCTTTTACTACCGGTTCTTTGGCCTTGCCTTGCCTTGCCTTGCCTTGCCTTGCCTTGCCTTGCCTTGCCTTGCCTTGCCTTGCCTTGCCTTGCCTTGCCTTGCCTTGCCTTGCCTTGCCTTGCCTTGCCTTGCCTTGCCCGCAGCAGGGGTGAAATTCAAAAATTTTCCCTACCGGTTCTGTGGCCGTGGCTTGGTGGGCGTGACAGGGGAAGAATACTGCAAAATCCCCATTCCCTCCCTACTCCTGGGAAAAGATATTGAAAAATCTCCATTCCCACCCCACTCTGGGGCCAGCCAAAGGTGATATTTGCCGGTTCTCCGAACTACTCAAAATTTCCGCTATCAGTTCTCCAGAACCTGTCAGAACCTGCTGAATTTCACTCCTGGTTCGCAACTACCATTCTGGGTTGTGCCACATTACCGGTGAACTCTCTGTGCTATGTGGTTAAGTTCCTAGCCTGTTCTGATCTTGAAGCTATGCCGCTTCCTTGATACTTCTCGTATCCAGAAACTGCTTGAGTGTGTGTGCGCATGAGAGACTTGCTCGTGAACTGAAGTGAACCGTGGGGACTTTGGGAAAAAGTTGGTTCAATAAAGGGGGATAAGCCTATGCATCACCTGTGTTGCTTACATGCCCAGCCTCGGGGTCCTAACACATGCTAAGGTTGCCACACACTGTGACAATCAGTCCTGTGTGAGCCATCTCTGAATTCCAGCATTTCCTTTGGTAACCTGCTTTGCCTCCTCTACACACTTTTCCATACCAAAAGGAGAAGTTGTTGGCATTTTTATCTCTTCTATACCAAGTGGGGTTTGAGCAGTTGCTTTATGGTTGCTTTTCAAGTAGTTTGAGAATATCCACCGATCATCCTGTTCCCACACTGTGTTCTTTTGCTCTTGGGCTGAGATGAACCCAGGGACGTGTGTGCTAGCTTACTGATCTGTACAACTCCTGTCTGCCTGCTGTACTTCAGTTGAATTTTAAAGCATCATTAAAGAGAGAAAAAATGAAGAAAAACTTCATAGCTGTGGAAAACATTCTGTGTTAATACCTAACTCGAGTTGCATTGGATTATTTTTCCCCACACCTAGCATTGGTATCAAGGGATATTATTGATCTGATTTTTATTTTTATTTTAATTTCTGTTTCGCCTTCAACTTATCATTTGTCTGGTGATCTAATTTCTACTCAGTGCTTCATTTTAATAGCAGAAATGTACACAATGTAGCAAAATGCACTTCTGTTATAAAAGAGATAAATATTAAGCAATGAAAATAAATGGAATCTGGAACATTTATCCCTCTCTATAAGGACTGGAAAAGGAAGTTCCTTTGCTGGGTGTTTTTGTTTTGGTATGTCATACTTGAATGGAGTTGATAGCAGCCTTAAAAAAGAGGAAAAACTTCAAAATTAAAGAAAAAAAGACAATGCATGGATTAGTGCTTGGATTTGGAAGAAGCAATAATGGTTTTCAACAGTGGAAAGGTGTGGAAAGCTATAACAAATCATGGTGATGTAAGCTAAATTTAAATAGCTTTTCCCCTCCAATTTGTCTTGCTTACTACTATTTCTCTACTACTTTGACTATACTTCTTTTGCATTTTGCATAAAGTTGCTTGCTCAAAAGCAAATTGTGTAACGGGTGTTGTGACAGTGTATTTTCCCCTCCATAATGCTACATCATAAAAAGCAGTGTGAGCAGATGAACCTTAAGGTTTTTCAGAAACAAAACAGTAGAAGTTCTTCCTAAGCATTAAAAAAAAAAACACAGGTGAAAAGGAAGTAGGCAGTCTCTGTGGATCTCCTTAGAGCAGTCATGGTGGACAGAATCAGAAAAAAAGCAACTTACCTTGATGCACATTTCTCGAAAAAACACTATGTTCCTATGTTTTCATTGGCTATACATTCTGTGTCTCTAGAGCGGCCACAGAACACTGTTTTTGTATTTTAAAGGTTTTGGCTTCCTCCATCATACATCATCTTTTATCATTTGTTACAGTTCTGCTTTTCTGACAATAAGAGTTATAGTATATGTCATGTGATAACTTACAGTTTTGAAAACATATTGCTTCCAAAAGATTTTGGGCTGAAATTTGATGTGTAATTTTCCTTTATCCCACTGAAATCTAATATTACAATTTTTTTTGTAATAAATCAGTGGTTTTATAGGCAATTCACTAGGCAAAAAAAACTAAAAAAGCCCTAGCATATACTAGCACAAGATTAAACCTTCAGAACAAATGCACACACAGTCAGAATTGAGGAGATAGCAAAGGACAGCAGATGCCACCTCTGCAGAGAAACTGAGGAAACAGTGAATCACTTAGTTTCTACAAGAAGATTGCCCAGATTGACTATAAGCAACAGCATAACAAAATAGCAACAATGGTGCATTGGAAGATTTGCAAGAAATACCACTTTCCTGCTAGAAAGAACTGGGAAGGTTGTAAAATAGAGAAAGTAATAGAAAATGAAGATGTTAAAGTACTCTGGGGACTTTAAAATTCAACCACAAAAACACCTGCCACATATTATCCAAAAGTGTCCAATTAGTGGTTGTGGTAGTACCAGGAGAAAGTAGAAGAGAAGAGAAAGAAGGGGGGGTTGTCACAAAATAAAAGAACTGTCAATAGAAGTTGGACAACTGTGGCAAAAGAAAGCCAAGGTAGTACCAATAGTAATAGATACCTGGAGCACCACTTGACCATCACCCACATTAACAAAATCACCATCAGCCAACTGCAAAAGGAAGATTTATTTGGAGCAGCTTGTATCCTGTGATGATACCTCTCTACACCATCAAACAAAACCTTCCTCTCAATTACAAAAGGCAACATTGCTTGAATCTCCACATACACTATGCCAATATCTTATGATATTCTAAGTATTAGGAAACGTCTTGATGCATATGAAGGTCAACACTAGCTACAGAACTGGTAACTGTGATCTCACTTTTTTGTGCATATAATAATAATACTTTTAATATTATTAAACAATAACATCTGCCTGTGTCAGGTCCTTGGGCACTTCTTAAGTGGACAAAAATGCCAAATCCAGTTTAAAACTGGATGAGTGTGTGATAATATAATTTCAGTCTAAGTTTGCTTGACTGACTTTCCTGTAAATTAGCTTCCTTCTGTAAAGTTAATAGTAATTGGGAAATAATTACTACAATTTTCTGCCATTACAAAATGTAGCGTGCCTTGTTCTTGTCATTATCCTCTTCCTCCTCCACCTCCTCCTCTTCCTCCACCTCCTTCCCTATCTCCATCTACCTCCTTCTACATTTCTACCTCCTGTAGCACTTAAAAACGCTAGTCTGAATGAGAACTCTCTTGAGAGGGGGCAAAAAAAAAAAAAAAGTTGGCAGCTGCAACTATATAATCAAATCCCTGACTCTTTCTACACGCATTGCATTTGCAACACAGGTAAAAATGGAGCAAAGTTTCAAACAGGCTCTTGTGGCCAAATGTCTTGACTTTTTTTTACCATGCCTCTACAGATGTCCCTGGCCTTAATCCAAAGACGCAAGCAAGCATGCAATAATTGATTGTACATCCAGCATAGTACAAATAATTGGTGCCAATACCTTATACTTCTGCACAACTGAAGAAGAGAAGAAAAACCTGGTGCTTAGACTTCATTCATTCTCCCCAGACAAAAATAAAAAGGAAGAAGTACAGAACTCCAGAAGCTAATAGTATTAATCATTGATTTCAGAAAAAGAGCATAGATCACAGTACTCCTTATGAAATTCGGGCAGACAAATGTTAACTTTACAAATGTGCTTTTTGTTATATCCAAGTTGGTTGGGTTTTAAACCATCTTAGCAATCAGGAAGGATGGCAGGTGCTATTTGAGAGAGAAATAAGTTGTTTTAGGAGGCAGACTTTCCAAATGTTTCATTGATTTTGCTCTTATTGTGGCTTTTTAATTCCGGCACCAAACAGCACTAACCAGCAGATCAATGACCGCTAACAATTGGATTTTTAAAAAACCATCTGGTTTATTATCTGATCATTGGCAAAGGAGAACATATTCTTAAAGAAAGAAAGCTCAGTTGCAAACCCTATTCAGTCAGATTTAAAGACCAGGAAAATAGCACTGTAAAATCATAAAGGAACATACTATTGCATATTAATGCAAATTTTTAAAAAAATACTGAAAAGTAAAGTACAGGAAGAAGGAAAGGCCATAATACTACGGTACTAATGAGTGATTGCAAAACTTGGAGAAATGGAAGAATTACGAGATAAATTACATTGGGTAAATGCAATAATGCAAAATAACAAAATAGGTTAACAGGAAGAGATTTTCCCCCCTTGTCAATGCATGTTTCAACAATATAAAAGTAGATTCTACCTTGGTGATCACACTATAGAGATAACATTAAATCAAAGTAATACACACTAAAAACAATTGGTGGAGAAGCCAGAACCTTTTCGGATGTAGCCTATGGACAGATAATTAAATTTTGCTTTCAAATATACAAATTAAACTTAGAAAAATAAAGAGAGGTATGCCAGTAAGTTTTGATGTCATAAACATTCAGCCAAACTAGAAAATGCCTGTAAGACTCAGGCAAGAATAATCATGGAAGAAATTTAATAAAGGCAAATGAGATTAAAGAAAGACAGAAGTACTATACTGAAACTTTTAACAAATCATGTTATAAAATGGCAAAAGACTTGCAAAGAGAACATACCCACAGGCATTGATTCCACTAAGAAGTGAGGTATGGCATACAATAGAACAGCTGTTAAACAGAGCACTTCCAACTGTTTCAGAAAAGGCAGAGGGACGCAAGATCAGATAGCTCACAAAGAATGCACAATGGACAAAATCAAGAATGCCTAAGAACTGGGTTGCCTTTACATCATTATCTGCAGCAAGGCCCTTGATTGTGCAGAGTATACCAGAATAAGAAATCTACTAAGGCTAACAGATACTGTATTGTCACAGTATCTGATTATTGTGAAGAATTTTCAGAGTGAAAAAAATATTGTAAGTACTGAATTTGGAGGAAAAATGATTAAAAAATATGGAAGGGAAGATGCATATTTTCACCATTTCTATTTTATTTATACAGCAAATATATTAAAAACATGGTAGGCTTGGAAGAAACAACAGCTGAAAACACTAATAATTTGCAATAAACAGATGACGCCATTTCATTAGCACGAAGTCAGAAAGATTTAGGAGAAGTCATTAAAATAAACACAGAAAGTGAACATCTGGATTAATGTTAAAAATGATGAAGAGAACGTTTGTGCCAATCAGCATGCTAGGTGAACCTGAACTTAATATAATTAGGCCCATAATTTTGTTTTCTTGGGTTTAAGCATAGGTAACGATGGAGAGTATGTTGGAAATATAAATAGATCGGTCCTTGGGAAGAAGGCAGTGATGACTCTAGACAAGACCATGAAGAAAAAATGAATTTTATAATGGCAAAGTTCAGAATAGTTAAAGCAATTGTTTTTCCAATGGTAATGTTCAGTTAGAACAGCTTGTCTCTGAGAAAGTGAGAAGAATCTGGAAACTGGTACCATAAATTCTAAGAACAATCAGCCCAGAAGCAAATTAAGTTTGACTCAGGGGTGAAATCCTACCGGTTCGCACCAGTTCTATAGAGTAGGTTGCAAGCAGCTGGTGACATCATAGAACCG
>JANHFT010002196.1:538124-556936 GCA_032467955.1 Pseudoxenodon macrops | reverse complement strand
CACTTATGACCATTGCAGGATTCCCCATGGTCATGTGATTTACATTCGGATGCTTGACAACTGGTTCATATTTATAATGGTTGCAGTGTCCCGAGGTCACATGATCCCCTTTTGCAACCTTCTGACAAACAAAGTCAGTGGGGAAACCAGATTCTCTTAACAGCCAGGTTACTAACCTATCAGCTGCAGTGATTCACTTAACAAGTACGGCAAGAAAAGTCATAAAATGGGACAAAACTCACTGAACAAATGTCTCACTTAACTATAAAAATGTTGTAGTCGTAAATTGAGGATTACGGTATCTGTATAGATGACCATCATCAATTGCTAATGTGTGCCAAACAAGTAATTCTTAATTAAAATTACCATATCAGGGATGCAGAAACCTAATCACTTAGTAGATAGCTGCAAATTATTAACTCTTTACTGTCAACTAGTAGTCTTATGGATTTTGCGACCCATATGCATATTGTAAGTACATGTACATAAGGCAGTAAGAAGATTGTGATTGTACTGATTTACAGTTTGGGTGTTAAAAAAACAAGTGTTTGATAGGATCCAGACAGCTCAGTTTAAGAAAAAATATAAAGATATGACTATGTATAAAGAAAGATATTGCTCTTTACTTTTTATCACTTTTTATCACATTTCACAATGAAATGTGAATGGATATACTTCCAGCATAAGAAAAGCTACGTATATATTTCCTTTTCTAAATGTCCTTTTCTGTGCATAAATATTTAAAACTATTGATACCTTCCCAATATTACTAATGTTTCTAGAATACCAGCCAGTTAGGAGCACACACTTTTTAAAAGATGTAGTCCAAAAGTGATATAAAATTAAGGGTAAATAAAATCAGTGAAGATAGTTGGAAAGCCTTGAAGATGTCCAAAATTTAGTAATTTATCATTTATTCAAAATTACATGTTGCCGTATTTTTGTTAATTCTCAAAACACTGCAAACTTTTTGTGCCTGGTTAATATAGGTCTTTTTTTGGCACTTCAAGGGCAGACTAGGTAATGAAATAGTGTTTTTTTATCCTGAATTCTTACAAATGGAAAATAAATGATAGTTCTTACTGGGCCTTTGTGCGTGTTCCTATAATACTAAGTTACAGCATCACTCAGGCATTGCCATGATGGTATGTAACCTGTCTGCATTAGCAATTTATCACCACAGCAGTGTCTGGTTGATGTTGTAAATTGCTGGTTTCCTCTGTGTAATCATTTGGACCATTTTTTAAGTTGCTTTACATTTCTTGGAAAGATCCTTATGCATCATAGAATAGTATGTTCCAGTAGAGGGAACATAGAGATACTGGTCTATATATCTTGCATGTAGCAAAGCATAATTTATCTCAAAATTGACTTTTCATTCTGAATTTGTATAGGAACATAAAATGAGCAAGCCAAACTATTTTTATTTTGAAGCGTGGCAATCCAGTTTATTTTTAGAACACTCTTATTGAGGAAAGAATTTCAGGCTGCCCTTATCTCTGCTAATAATAGTGACTTGCTCAATTTATACAGCTACCAAATTACAACTCCACCTTCTCCTTTAGTCAGGCTACCTCTTAATTGCAGATTTTCTAGTTCATAGTTCACTTGGTTTTAAAATGTAATTATTTTTTTAAGCTGACATGCTAAACTCTGTAGCCTACTTATTTATTCTTCCTTTTAGAATATCATAAAGATTCTTTGAATTCCAAACTAAAAAAATATTATCTTAGTGTTGTTGTTTTTTTATATATAAATCTGATACTGAAACGAAATGTATGCTTGGAAATCTATATGTATACTTGAATGTGTATGTTTCTCCAAGTGTGTCCCTTTTTCTTTGTCACTTTATGGAATACAACCATAGGTGATGTCTACTGAAATCTCCATTTTGGCTTAGATCTTTTAAAAATCATAATTATTAATTGCTAAATTTTGTCTTGATTTTTTTCTCTTAAAACAGTTGTTTCAAAAGTACTGGATTGGAACATAATAAGCTGCACATTACGTGGAAGTTCTAGTGGGGATAGGCAGAGGTGGGTTCCTACCGGTTTGGACCGGTTCTAAGGAACCGTTAGTAACTTGGCGGCCTGGTTCACTGGAACTGGCAGCGATGCAGGCCTGCCACGCCCCTGAGCTGGCTCTCTCGGTGGCGCCATCTTGTTTTTTGCTTCTGTGCATGCGCAGAAGCTTTTTTTAGTACTGTGCAAAGCACACCCAAGCGCACAGTGCATCCCTGAGCAAACCAGCAAACTCACCCCTGGGGATAGGGAAATGTTATTATTAGTCTGAAAATATAAGGAATAGATAAATAATTTCTAAAAGGAAGATGGGCAAGCAGTAATATGCCTAAAGAAAAAAAGAAATAATCCTTGATAAATTTTAAATCAATTGCTTAACAAGAGTATAGTAATGCAGTAATATATTATATCACCTGAAATGGATAAGACTCTCAGCTACATTATCTAGAAGTGCAGTCTTAATATAATGTGTATTTATTGTTTATATTTATGGTATATTCTATTGTTCCAGAAGTTCAAGGCAGAGTAACTAGCAAAACTATGTGAGGAATACTGGACTGAGAGTGATTATTCCAAATTCACCCAGGGAGTTTCTATGATGAAGTGAATTTGAACCTGGATTTCTTCGGCCCTAAAAACTAATAAAATATGACTTTCTGATCCTTCAGGATAGACTTTGAAATGAACATAGGAAGTCCTCGACTTATCACCACAATTGGGCTCAAAAATTTCTGTTGTTAAGTGAGACATTTGTTAAGTGAGTTTTGCACCTATTTGCAACCTTTCCTGTCACAGTTGTTAAATGAATCACCACAGTTGTTAAACTAGTAGCAAAGTAGTTAAGAAATCTATCTTCCCATTGAATTTGCTTGTCAGAAGGTCACAAAACGTGATCATATGACCATAGGATAGCGCAACCCTCATAAATATGAACCAGTTGCCAAACATCTGAATTTTTATCACATGACCATGGGAAAACAACAATTGTAAGTGTAAAAAACAGTCATAAGTCACTTTTTTCAGTGCTGTTGTTACTTTGAATGGTCACTGAATTAACTGTTGTAAATCGAGATTTATCTGTATTGATGCTGAATTATTGTAAAGTAGTTTGGATTTAGTTCAGCTTGATTCATTTTCTGTATCTTCTAATCCCCCTCTCTAAAAAAAACCTGCTCTAAAAACTAAATATTTTAAATGTATATTTAGAAAAGATTATTCTTTGCTAAAGGTCAAATAAACATCTACAGGACAATCACATATGATTGCAGTGTAATCTATATACTCTTACTTGGAAGTGAGTTCCTTGCAATTATTTAGAATTACTTCTAAATAAACATACTGTAAGAGTTTTTCTTTCTTAATTGTGCATGTTAAACGCAAAGGAAGCATGCTATCCTTTTGTTTCAAAACTTATAAAATAGAAGTTTTGCAACCAATAGCAAATGGATGAGAAAAAGCTTTTAATTAAAAAATTAAAAGCTTTCAATTAAATAATGAAATGCTGTAAATAATTTTATGCAGCAAGTGGCCTTTTGAAAGTCAGGTGGACAGAAATAGGCACCTGTACAAAACTCTTAGTGATTTTGAATTACAGCTCCTGTCAGGTTGAGCTAACACAATCAATTTTGGTTGGATATAGGGGGTATTATAATACAAAATATTATTGAAGAAGGTCAGCAAAGCAAGGTTGCCCTAATTAATGCAAATAATGAGTTGAAAATAGCATTCACAAAAGAAGAAATGATGAAAGCTTTTCTCCTCTCATTATTAGTGATCTTGAGAGTGGCGATAACCAGATTGCTGCAGGATTGCTGCCTTCCCTACTTTTTTTTTTAATTAGTGTCAAAGCAGTAAGTATTAAAGTAGCTTTAGAAGTCATCATGTGGCAAATCTTTTTGGGCATTCTGCCTTAATTCTTAACAATGTCATGTCACCAGCGACATGTCCTTTATCTCATTTATACAGAGAGGCAAACTGATACCTACTTTCCTTCAGTGCACATTGTCATTGCTAGTAAGTGAACTGAAAAAAAATGGCTTCTTTTGGTGGTACGTATAAAAAAAAATCATGATATAGTACTGCTCTTTTAAAACTTACGAATTATATGTTGCCCTTGATATAAGAAAAAGCATTTCAACTCAGGCTTAATTTATATTTTTGTTACTACTTTTATTAATGTTGTAAAAGTTATTATTAGACAAATTTATCCACAACCAATATCTTAACTATTGGTTTTGGAATAATGTAACTTCCAGAAAGATAAATACATAGATTTGGAATAAACTATATTTTCATATTTATGTCACAATGCAATTCCATATATATACCAACTCAAAAATACAGTAAATTCCATTAAGTCCAATTGTTTTGGTAGGATTTCATAGCATTTTAGAGATTGCAGTCTTTAAAATATTTACATTGCAAAACCCCGGGAAACTTTTTTCTGAGTAGATAATATGGTACTGAGCAACACGATGGCCTTGTGGCAAAGACACTTGCCTCCCACTCAGAAGGTTGAGAGTTCAATCCTAGGTAGACACAAAAAGAAAAATCTGATATGAATTTTGTGTGACTCTACCCCTGAATTAAGGGATTACAGGGTCATAAAAAGAGAGGTTTATTTTATTGTACTGTTAGTACGTAAGTGATGCATCACACAAATCAGTAACCTCTTTTATGTAAGCAGAAATTAACATTCAACTTTTTTTCTTTTATTTAGTTGGAGAACACCAGCTTACTGGACATAAAGTAGCAGTGAAAATTTTAAACAGGCAAAAAATTCGTAGTTTGGATGTTGTTGGAAAGATCAAACGGGAAATTCAAAATTTAAAACTTTTCAGGCATCCCCATATTATCAAACTGTAAGTGTACTAACTCTTATTCTCTTTGTAGCATGTGTGAAATATATATTTCTGTATTGCAGGTATTTTGCTGTATTTCTAATATGTTTAAGAATAATATAAATTAAGCGTTGTAAGTACATTTTATTACTCTTATATTGAATTTACTCCCATGTCCATAGAATTTACTGAACAATCGTGTTATTAATTTAACAAATGCAGTGATTCACTTAACAACGGTGGCAAGAAAGATAATAAAATGGGGCAAAATTCAGTTAATATCTCGCTCAGTAACATAAAATAATTGGTCGAGGACTATCTGTATTATGGATCCATACAGATTATAGGAATAACTGTTATTGCACCATGTTTTGGGACTGAGTGAGAAAGCTAATGAAAACTCCGCCAGTCCTGCATTGTGAGGTGAAGAAACGGTTCCTATTATGTAAATCATTAGACATATACTAAAATATTTTGACTTTTGAATCTAAAAGTGTCTTAATTTTCTCTTGGTAGCAACGTTCAGAATATTAGTTCTGGAAAGATTTATTGAACAAAGATCTTAGAGGAGTGAAGAAGTTTAATGTAGGGGGTGGAGTAGGAGGAGTGAAGATCTATCAAACAGTTTAATTGAGCAGAGTCCCAAAGGAGTTTATATTTGCACTGCAAAAAAAGGGACCAATTTGTCCTTCAGAAGTGAAAAGCAATTATGTAGAAAGTAAATTCCAGTGATTTTGTTAAGGACTGCTTTAAGATTAGACAAGGGGTCTTAAGAACTTCGTCTAGCAAAAACATTTCTTGTATGTTTTCCATAGGTATCAGGTGATCAGCACCCCCACTGATTTTTTCATGGTGATGGAATATGTGTCCGGTGGAGAATTGTTTGATTATATCTGTAAACATGGACATGTAAGTGTCTTAACCAGTTGGAATAAAAGTGCACGTGGTGAAAGGACAAAGAGACAATAGTGGAAAATAGAATTACTTTGCTAAATTTGATTTTTTTTTTAAGCCAGTAAGATTAAGAAGAGGCCAAGCCTATTACCCATATGTAAAATGGCTTGCTATTGAATCAAATCACTGATGTATATTTTGTCCTTTATTGTAGCTATTGGCTACAATACTCTTCCCCATCTGGTACCCACCAGATGCACTGCATTTAACAAGTTAAAGGGACTGTGTTCATTTGGATGATGATGTTAAAGTTCAACACATCAAATAAACTCGGATTGGGGAAGATTTCTATGCAGTCTTACAATTCAGCAATTCTACTAATTATCATGGCTCAAACCAAATATATCTTAAATAATTGGAAATTAATATAAGTGCTAAGCAGAAGCAACTTCCACCACTTTGTTTTGATTTAAATCATCTACAACTCAAAGGTTTACTTTATATCAGTGTTTCTCAGCCTTGGTCATTTTTAGAGGTCTGAACTTCAACTCCCAGAATTCCCCAGCCAGCATGGGGGGAATTCTGGGAGTTGAAGTCCAGACCTCTTAAAGTGGCCAATGTTTACATCATGCCATTGATTTCTGTTAAATATACACAGTAACAGTGATTTGGAGATAATAGTTCATCTGATTTGTAGAAACATGCAAACATAGATACAGCTATCATTTCACACAATCTTAAATTTTATTTGGTGTTGTGGAAAGATTTATAGGTATGTTTAGTTAGTGATATGATTACTAGCAAATGAGCCATATATAATATGAATAAGAATTCAGGCTAAGAACAGCACAAATGCTTCAGCAAAAACAGGTTTTATAGACAAAATACAATTCAAAGTACTTTATTCTTTGGATTTTTTTTTCTTTTCAAAATAGAGTTATTGATGAACGTTATAAGAGAATCATTTGTAAAGTAAAAGCAGATTCAATTTTTACTGCTCCAATTCATAGGTTGGATTATTAAATGTCTTTTTTCTTTCTGTCCTTTTCTTTAATCTTTGGAAAATATTAGGAGAGCAAAATGCTTCCTCATGCATATTATATAAATCTAGTATAGGAGTAACATTTCCTACCGTTGTTTTGTATTTTTGTAGTTTAGTCTACTGTTTATAAATTTAGTCAGTGATGAATGTGTTATATAATAGTTAATTATAAAATGTAAAGTATGCAGTTATTTTGATTATTGTATCATTATAATCAGCTGATAAGGCTCATTAATTAATGAAGTAATTCCACTTTAATTTTGAACTCAACTACATCATTCTCCATAAACAGACAAAGCCAAATTAGGTTGTCTTGTTGTAATTGATGACATCTTGTAGCTTGGAAGTTTCAATAGTACACTTAAGCGCCTCTTGTGTGAAAATTAACTTCTCTCTGCAGATACATCATTTAGAAGGATTTGACTTAAACTGACCTTTGCTGACACCCCCCCCCCCAGGGAATTGCTTCTGGGTTTTATGCATAATAACATTTTTAAAAAATGTGAACTCACACACCTATAGACCAAAGTGTAGTAGTCTTTTCTACCATCACAGTACTCTGTCTCTTCATCCTACTATTTCTACTTCAGAACACTGGAGAGTGTAATTTTTTTTATTATTTCCACATACAAAATGTATGCAGAGCTCATTTTGAAAATTTACATTAGTTTTTTTTTCAAAAAACATGAAACGTTACAAGCTGTAGGAACACCAGACTTGTTCTGACGTGTGCAATGCTGCGAAATGGATAGATCTGCTGAATCACTCTTATGGTTCTTCCCATTTTTAAAGGGGTAGATTTTATGTCATTTTTTTTAATTGTATTAGACTTAGAGCTTACACTTCCATTTTTTTCCTGTATTTTAAAACCAACAATGGCATCAAAGACAGGTCCGCAGCTGAAATGCAAGGGTTTCTTTTGCTGTCTAAGCCCAGGAAACTGTATTTTGGTTTAATAGAAGCTACCTAAATCAAGCCAGGATAAAGCCATAGTTAGAATAAAATTCAATTTCTTGATTCCTGGGGAAGGGAAGAAGACAGTGACAAACTACTCTGTGGTGGGATTCAATTTTTTTTACTACTGGTTCTATGGTCGTGGCTTTGTGGGTGTGGCATGGCGGGTGTGGCAGGGGAAGGATACTGTAAAATCTCCATTCCCTCCCCACTCCAGAGGAAGGTAACTGCAAAATCCCTATTTCTTCCCAATCAGCTGGAACTCAGGAGGCAGAGAATAGATGGAGGTGGGGCCAGTCTGAATAAAATATGCATACAAAATAGAGCAGTACTGCAATATTCTCTTTCCATTGTTTCTTGAATGCTTCTTTGTTTTTAAGTGCCATCCTTGTAGGGTTATAGCAATGGGGAGAGAAATAATAGAATTACAGAAACATGTATAAATATTATTCATTTTTTCTAAATGATTTTATCAGTCTTCTGAGCAGTCCAAGGACACAGAAATATAGACATATTCACTTTACCTGAAAAGCGGTTTTTTCCTTTCCTTTTTTCTTTTCCAATGAACACATCTTTCTGTGAACAAGGTACTGTCAAAGTCCTGAATAAGTCATCTTCTTCAGCATTTGAAATCTAAATATGAAGACTCCTGCTGATAAAACTAACTTTCAGTGCAACACTTTGAAATGTTAATATTCAAAGAAAAATCATTGTCGGTGTCTTCTTTTCCTAATTTGAATTTTGTTTATAGTCCTCTAACTGGCTTTGAAATTGCCCACAACAACATACATAGCGAAGTTTCAAGGGCAATTTCTTCCTACACTTTTTACATCTCATTAACTTATGGTCTAATGGATTCTTCAAATATAATTTAGAAAATAGTAATATTGCAAAAACAAAATCTGTACTGAATATATATATATTGTGTGTGTGTGTGTGTGTGTGTGTAAAAGAGACATATATCTAAGGAAACAGAAACCTATGCCAATATCAGAGGAAAATAAAAGATGGAATGTGTTCAAAATAAAGATTGTTCTTATTCAATAGCCAAAGAATAATTACTCAATAGCCAAAGGAACACCATGAACACCATATATTCTGCTAGTGGAAATAAAATTATAAAAAATCAAATATACTTAATTTAATTCAGATCTTGGTGTCTTTGAAAGAATGAAATACAGTACACTCTGCCTCTTTTCCCGTAATCTTTACAGTGGCCCTTGGTATATTGCTTTCCACTTTTTAGCCCTGCCACCCATTTCCATAAATACTTTTAGAAAAGCTGATAGGGTCAGAAGAAAAGCATTAGGAGAGATGACCCTCAAATGGGAGATTGATATCAAGGCAATATAAAGAATTGGCTCCCTCTGATAAGGGGTTAAAGAACAGCAAAGCAGGACATAAGGTATTTGGATACAGATAGTCTTCAACTTACAACAGTTCATTTAGTCTGAAGTTACAACGGCACTAAAAAAAAGTGATTTATGACTGTTTCTCACACTTGCAACCATTGCAGCATTCCAAAAGTTACATGATCAGACACTTGACAACTGACTCATATTTATGATAGTTGCATGTCCTGGGTCATATGATCAACTTTTGTGAACTCCTGACAAGCAAAATCAATGGGGAAGTTGGATTCACTTAACTGTGTTACTAACTTTACCGCCCCAGTGATTCACTTAACAACTGTGGCAAGAAAGGTCATAAAAATGGGAAAACTCACTTAGCAACTATCTCACTTAGCAACAAAAAGTTTGGGCTCAGTTGTGGTCATCAATCGAGTACCACCCGTACAAAGCCAATATATATATATTTCAATGGAATTCTCTATTGTATTCAATGAAATTCTTTTTTTTTCCAAAACAGAATAGAATACTTGGTGATACTTCACAAATATATTCTGAAATTAGCACATGAACATCTGCTAGCAGGACATTCAAGGAAACAATGGACTTCATGCTGAACACTAAACTGGTTTTATTAACCAGGGATTGCCAAATGTATGTGGCCAGGAATACCAGCAAACCAGAGGTGGGTTCCTACCGGTTCGGACCGGCTCTACCAAGTAGGTAGTAGGCCACTGGTGACATCACAGAGCCGGTTTTGCTCCATGGGCATCGCCATCTCTTTTTTTGAATTTTTTTTGGGAGGGGGGATTTTTTTTAATTGGTTTTTTTTCTTCTGCGCATGCACAGAAGCCAGGTTTCTGGCACTGCACATGTGTCACCATCTTGTTTTTGGCCTTTTTTGGGGGGGACTTTTTTGGGTTTTCCTACTGCGCATGCGCGCGCCCATGAGGTGCACCCATGCAGTGTGGGAAGCAGCGAACCGGTGGCGAGGTAAGTTAGAACCCACCCCTGCAACAAACCCCTTTTCAAAACTAATAAAGGAGTCAATATATTTTGGTGGTGTACAGTTATGTCATTCAGTATGTGGAGGCCATCATTTGAAGACCAGCATGACAAAGGGAATAGTAGATAATCTAATCAAATCCTTAGTCAAGTGAGGTTTTCTTATTAAATCCTCCTAGTCAGGGAGCAATTTCCAGTTGAATTACTGAAACACCTACAAAAAGGTTTGAGAATAAAGGAAGAGTAAACTAGCTTACACCATTGCTGGAAAGATGTTCTAACAAGTGAAATGAGTCAAACCTTTGAAAAATATGCTAGACAATACTCAAGATATTGAGACGCCTAGTTCTGTTTGCCTACAAAGAAGTATGCCTGGTATCTACTGGGTTTAACTTTTAAGTTATTCTGTGGAAGATAGCCACAGGGGTCCTAAACATGTTTTAAAAATGTGGAAGCAACTAAGTAAAAGTCCTTTCAATGTATGTTTTCATCCTGAGAGAAAAGTTAGTCTAACTGAGATTGCCCAAGAATGTTTAATTCTAGCTTTCCAAACCCAGAAAGTTGATATGGGAAGAACACTGGGGTAGAAGGTCAACTCCAGTGGTGGAATTCAGAAAACCTTACTACCGTGGCTTGGCTTGGCTTGGCTTGGCTTGGCTTGGCTTGGCTTGGCTTGGCTTGGCTTGGCTTGGCTTGGCTTGGCTTGGTAGGCATGGCAGGGGAAGGATACTGTAAAATTTCCATTCCCTCCCCACTCCAGGAGAAGGTAACTGCAAAATCCCTATTTCCTCCCAATCAGCTGGAACTCAGGAGGCAGAGAATAGATGGAGACAGGGCCAGTCAGAGGTGATATTTACCAGTTCTCCAAACTACTCAAAATTTCTACTACCAGTTCTCCAGAACTGGTCAGAATCTGCTGAAACTCACCTCTGGTCAATTCCTCCTTTTCCTACCTAGCCCTGAGTGCAGATTACAAGACAAATCGCAAGGCTCTTATTACATCCTTAAGTAGCTGATCAACTGAACTATCAAGTTGATCTGGAAACAGACAAAGAAAATGTCTTATCTGCCAATTTATTGAGGAAATTCTATTCCAGAAGCCATAATTCCATCCATATGGTTCTCTGCCAAGCTAATCAAGAACTAGTAAATCAAACACAAGAAAACCAGGAATTCACAATGTCAAAGTGATACAATTTAACAAAGATCTACTCGTTTTTAGGAGAACCTAAAATATTTTTAGAAGCACTTTAGACAATTTATTATAATGATGAGAGTTTACACCATTAGTAAAACACAAAGCTGATACTAGAATTGCAAAATCAATTAGTATAGAACATTGTCATGTGTCATAAAGATTAAAAAACAGCTATCATGAGATTTGTATGGCTCCCATCCTGAAGTTGTGAAAATCCTTAAAGACCTGCCTATTTAGCCAGACTTTGGGGAGGATACATGCAATTGTGTTTTATGTTTGCCTTGTTATTGGATTTCCATTTGCTAATCATTTTTGTATTTGCTTGATTATTATTTTTTTGTATTTTGCTGTTTTCCAAATACTTTTGTTCCTGTGAGCTCCCCAGAGTTTATTAGAGTCGGGTGACATCCAAATATAAACAAATAAACAAACCTTCATGCAAGTAAATGGTGTACATAGCTTTATACAAAAATACAGTATCAAAATCAGATTCTGCATGCTACAAAATTGTCCAGACTGATAGTTAACTCACACCAAGAATTGAGAACTTTATGATTTATTAAATAAAATGCAATACCTACAGTTTTTACACTGGACTTTGCCAATGTTATTTATATTAAACGTACCCAGAGAAAATACCGTCTTTGTCATTTTCCAAGGACTCTTGTAATTTATCAAAATGCCCTTTGGTTTACACAAAGTTCTTACCAAAGTTAACAGTACAATATTGTGAGGTTGAAGGAAATGGTAAGAGGCCTCTTCAGATGATATTTTCATATGTGGCTAACAGGGAAGATTATTTAAGACCCTCAGATAAAGTCCTAACCAAATTGCAAAATAGATCACTATAAATCCAACCAACATTACATTGGGTTTAAACAATGAAATATCTTGGGGAAACCAGTTAAAATCAAAACAGGTAAAATTAGGTTGTATCTGACAAAAAACAAAGTAATTCCTAGGATTGGTAGTATATTGGAGTTGTTATATTGTTCACTATTGCATCACAGTTCAACTCCTTGTAGACTAGATTTTTTTAAAGAAAAAAAGGAACCTAAACATTTTCAGTGGACTCCATACTGTCAGATGGCATTTCATGATTAAAAAAAGAAACTGTCCAGGTTTGAAGGGACATAATTTTCAATGGCTCTTTGTTCTTCAAATAACTGCCTCTGATTTAGGATTAGATGCCATTGTCAGTCTTCAGAACAGAAGCCTTACTTAAGTAAGGTCACAAAAAATACAGAACAAGTAATACTGCAAAAAATAGGAACCATAAGAAAAGAATTTCAGCAACTACCATGATTCAAGAACTAGCCATGTACAATATATAAAATGGTGTTAAAATCTTCTTGTGTTTTGTTTTTCTTCCTGTCTATATAATTGTCACTTGCCCTTTCTATCTCTCATTGGTTTTTATAACCAATATATTTTCTACTATGTTGGTTTTCATTCACTGTGGGAAAATAGGATGACTCTCATATACATCCTTATTCTATGTATGATTGAGGAGTTTACCCAGTAATTTTTCTTTCCAGGAAACTAATACGTATAAATAAACAATACAAAACTATTGAGAAGGAGTTTACACCTTAAAATAGACTATAGAAATAGTATAAGTATACCTATATAATTGATTGTTACAATAGACTGTCACCATCTTGTTTACTTACAGCAAATGAAAGATAGTAATAAGCTTATTATATATTGTCATTTATCTATCCAGCTCTACAAGTTTAGGGTGGAAGGAGGAAAATAAAATGTAGCAATAGATTTTTTTTTTAATCTCAATATTGCAAAGACATTTTGTTTTTAAGAAAGAAAAGTGTTTAAAAAATGAGAAAGAGATAAGTTAAGGATAAAAGGGGTTCTTCAGTCTTAAAAAAGGTAGCAAAATGTACGGAAGGAGGAAATGGCTTGCCATCCCCTTCCTTGAGATTTTTAAAGTGGCCCCACTTTTGAGCATATCACTTCCTTTTGGTGGCCTACCGTTTGGCATATAGCCATCTGTCCATTAACAGAAGCTGAAGAAGTTTAGGAGACAAGGACAGAAGGAAACAGAGAAGATGAATGGTAATGAAAGTAACTGAACTGCGATGGAAACCATGAGCAAAGATGGCAAGAAGTGGAAATATCATTCACAATGCTGGAATGGAAACCTTTTCCTCTCTAGTATTGGAAAAGAGTTTAAGGGTACCTAGGAATATTATTAGTATTAATATTAATATTATTAATATTAGTGAGGTTGAAGCTTGAAGGGGTAGCACTGTTAGAAGGCAATAAGCCTGGCCAGAACAATCAGACCAAACAAAAGAGACAGAGGAGCCAGTAGACAACATTTTAAACCCTTCCTGGCAGATAATTGAGATTAGCAAAACTGATTGATTTGTTGGTGGATTAGCACCAGCAGAAAAGTCATAGGTTTGCTGAATAGCACCGAAGAACAATGGGCAAGTGGCCAAAAGTGTTCATCATGAACACAAAGATCAAAATGAGGAACAACAATAGCTCTTAAAATGGCAGATCTTTATTTATGTAGACCTAATATAAAGATCTTTTGGTGAGGTAGTCAAATACCATAATATTGTTTCTGGATTATGTTATCTTGATGAGATCCGAAGATAGTGATTGTCCTCTCCATGCAATTGCCATGGATTATCTGTATTTTATTGAATTCTGCTTTCCATTTTATTTTCCAATTGTGATATTTACTTTTTTGGGTGGTCCGAGTAAACATTGTTTTATGGATTGAGCATTTGTTTGTATTCTGATATAAAAGACGTTCACAAATGATTTCAACAGAGCAGGATGGGACAATTTAATAAAAGCAATTCTTCATAGCACAGACATGCAGCAGTGAACAGAATCTGCTAGCATCTGTTATATTTAGCTCAATGTTTTCACAATGAAGAATATATTAAGGCATGGTGTTTTAAAGTGGATACATTAGGGAAAACTTGAGTACAAAATTATTTGTGGTTGATTCATTTCAGCTTATTAAAGAAAGTTGAGACGAATAAATAAGTGAACAATGAAAGTGGATTTCCTGAATGTTAAAAAATGCAGAACCATTGATAGAACATAAAATAATATATTGATACAGACAAAATGTAATAGTTCAAAAGGGTGCCTTGGAATGAGTAGGCAATCAGATAGCACTTGCTGGCAATTCCCTAAAGAATCTGTGACTTGCAAAAGTATACAATCCTTAGAAAAGGTGCAGTTACTGATAGGAGTTATATATGTACCAATATTTGTTTCAAACAAAAAAAAATTCAAAACATTGCAGATTTCCAGAATTTAGAATAACTTCTAAATTCTAGCATGTTGCTATCCAGATTATTGATAAATTCGCTTATCCAAAATATCTTGCATACAATAAATGAATATCTGGATGAGTAAATTTGTACTAGAAACATTGTTATACTTAAAACTATCTTGATATTGTGAATATCTTCTGAGCAGCATAAATAGGTTGATGAGGAGAAGAGGAAATGAATAAAATTATGTCAGAAGGCACCTAAGTGTTGGTGACACCAAGATCAGACACATAGCTTCAGGCATTGCAAGTGGCATTAGCAAAGGAGGATATTATGTTTCACCTTTTGTATTTCTACCTTAATGTTCAAATCAGAAACTGTATGGGAGAATGTGAAGAGTTTGTATATTCCACTTCAGCCATCATACTGGAAGATCAGGCAGTAGAAATGCCAAGTTTTTTTTAAAGTTACTTATTGGCACTTTCTGAAACATCTGAAGCTGATGGTCACTGCACAAATTCAATATTTCATTGAGCTGTCTCTTTGATAAAGCATCTGAGAAACTTTACTGGAGATTTGTCAAAGAAATGTCTTATCAAAGACTGCAATTATATCAAATCCACAGTTTCCACACTGAGTTATTTTCAAGCTATATCACTTGCCACCAATGTCTCTTAAAGATTGGTAGTTGAAACCTCATAATAAAATGTGAACAATCACCCAGGGGGATTCACATATACTCATTTTGTATCAAATTAATATTTTGCTCATCAAAAATGTCTTAGTGCTTGTAGAAATGGATTAAACTTCATTTTTAATCTATCTATATAATATCTAACCTTGATATTGCCTCATAAATATAAAAAGCATGGTTAAGTGTGCATGTTTTTCTTCTAGTTTGTAAAGATTTTGAGTTTATCTGTATTGTTTTCCCTGACCAAACTTTTCAGCCATCACTCATGTAATTATATGCACCATCGATTCTGAAAGATTCATATTCTCTGTTTATACTTTTATTGATTGGGTAGGGGCAATTTTCTTGAAAGTAGAACAAGTACCTCAAGGTATTAAAAGAGCAGAAAGAAATTAATGTGACTTATAGACATACTAAATCCATTGGGTCTTTTGAGGCTGACTTTCAGACAGCTAAGAAAAGAAACTTTTCTTCCATACCATACACAAAATAATAAAATCAGCAAGCCATTTATTTAGACATTTTTGTACTTGTATAATCATGTCTGGAAAAAATATTTCTTGCATTAACTATTTTTTCCTAATGAATCTAAAATATAATCATGTTAATGAAATTCTGTTTTCGAAGTTACAGTTTACACCTCTGACTCTGAGATAAAAGTGTTAAATCTTAAATTAGAAATGAGGATTCCAGAAGTAAAGTCTGAAAACCTAATTATTCTTTGTAAGTCCATAAGTGATTATCATATAACCTGCTCAGAGGCTGAAATAATATTCCCTTCATTTATTTTGTAATGTAATATACATAGTGTATTAGTGAAATACTATATTGAACTTGACAAAACATGCATTAATTCTATTGACTAGTATTTGGTCATCTATATAAATGAACATTCTGTTCCAACTGTGCTTCCTCACAAAAAGAAAACAGTCTCCTAAACTTATTCTCAGTCCACTTGGCTAATCCATGAAGATAATTTTGTAGGCATATACAAAACCTTCTGTTTGATCCAGAATATCAAATCTGGGATATTCTGATCTACTTCTATTTCAGATTATTTACGGTACTTTTGGAATCTGCCAAACTATCTCCCTAAAGAAGCAAGGAGTTTTAGATTGGTCTCTTGTAGGAGACATGGTGGCTGAGTGTCGACCAGAAAGGTTGACAGTTCGGCGGGTTCAAATCCCTGGCGCCACGTAAAGGAGTGAGCTCCCAATGCTTGTCCCAGCTTCTGCCAACCTAGCAGTTTGAAAGCATGTAAAAATGCAAGTAGAAAATTAGGCACCACCTTTGGTGTGAAGGAAACAGCATTCCATGCATCTTTGGCATTTAGTCATGCCAGCCACATGACCATGAAGACGTCTTTGGACAGCGCTGACTCTTCAGCTTTGAAACGGAGATGAGCACCATGCCCTAGAGTCGGAATGACTAGCACATATGTGCGAGGGGAACCTTTACCTTACTTTTAGGAGATATATAGAACACTCTTCATTTCTCTGTCACATTCTCCACTCTTTTCTAAAAGCAATGGATTTTGAACATCTTTATTATTTTGCTTTCTCCCCAAATTTCTTCCCCAGAGAAATAAGACAAATTGACAGTGAATACTATAATAGAGAAGCCTGCTACTGACATGGTTCTAACTCTTTTTTCCTTGGAAGACTAAATATGCAAAGTCAGTCAGCAGAGCATATCAGATAAAGTCTTTAACCATAATATAATTGGACCTATTCTGGATCAATTTTAACCCCTTTTCTATTCCCACACCACCTTAAACTAATTAAGTATGTTCTGGATACAAGGACTTTGAACATACCATAGTTGTCAAGCCAGACTTTATTTAAATAGTTTTGTAAGTAATATACCAAGGAGTTTTTGTCAAATACTTTGTTGAAATTGTAGAATATTGTATCCTCAACACATCCACAAACTACTAAGGACATTGTTTATTAAAAAAAATTAGCTTGATGATATTTATTCTAGATAAATCTATGCTGATTTCCAGTAATTGCTGTATTGCTATCAAGATACTTACAGATTGGTATATGGTTTGCTCTAGAACCTTTCCAGGTATTGATATCAGACTGACTACACAGGGGCCTTCTTTTTGCTCTTTCAAAAGATAGGAATAATATTACTTTTCTTCCAGTCATTTAGTAATTCAGAATAATGGATTTTCAAACAATGAACAAGTTCAATCCAACCGGCTGTGATTTGGATTCATCAAAGGTCCCTATTTATTCAACAGTTATTTTACCAAGCACCAACTGCAATCCTGCTCATCATTCCTGCTCTTCACAATAGACTGATAAAACTCAAATTCTATTACTGAATGCTGAACAAAGTAGGTTTTAAATAGCTTTGTCTTTTCCTTGTTACCTCTTAATTTTTTTTTCTCTCCTCATTGAGTAGTGGACACTCTTTCTTTTGTATTCCTTTTATTTTGAACTCACCTGATATATTTTTAACCATATAATATTAACCTCATCTTATTGTGAGCTTTTTGATACGATCTTTACAGTTTTAGGATTCCTCTATGCACTTTTCTTTGGTGGTCTATCCCTGATTCTACTATTTGGGTTAATTTTGCTTCTGTATTTTCTTTATTTAAAAAAAAATATTATGAATCTTAATAGTATCTTCCATTGTCTTCCTTTTTTCACTTTCTTGTAACTGTTTGTTATTCAATTTCCAGGACCTCTTTTTTACAATTTCACAATCATTTGAGATTCTTGTCATGAAATTGTATTTATTGCTCTAAATCACGAAACTACCGTACTTTAGCAGGTCTAGGTTACATTTTGCAACATATATTGTAGCTCTATTTTCCAACAGATAGAGGTTGTGATACTGCTGACTGAGGCAATTGATTCTTTTCTGTCTATTAGTGGATATAATAATGTCCATAGTGTAGTTATAGGCAATAAAGGAGTGAAAAAAGATGCTTAGGTCCATATAGGAATAGATTGATGAAGAGATGATATGCACCTTTAGGTATCTGATGAACTGGAGGAGGATAAAATGGTGAAAGTTTAATATGCCATTTCTGTTTTAACAGATTAACTTTCTTGAAGAATTTTATTTTTATATTTTATTTCTTATTGAAGTAATTTATTATCACCTTTCATCCATTTAATTATTGTTACTTTTGATTACAAAAGAAGTATGAGTTGCCTGACCCATTCAAACAAAATTAAAAAAATGTAGCAAATAGAGCCTGTACATTTTTTGATTATAGCGATAGCACTTAGACTTCATAGTGGTTTTACAGCCCTCTCTAAGTGGTTTACAGAGTCAGTATATTGCCCCCAGCAATCTAGGTCTTCATTTTACCTATCGGAAGGATGGAAGACTGAGTCAATCTTGAGCCGGTGAGACTTGAACTGCCAAACTGCAGCTTGCAGTCAGCTGAAGTAGCCTGCAGTATATATATATATCTGCTGTTCTAAGTTAGCTGCTCTGTAATGTGTGTTCCTTTCTTTTTTCCTTTCTTTTAACTGCCAGTGGGGGCTTTGAACCAATTGGGTGGGAGCTTGGCTGTGCTCTGATTGGATG